>CAIGQQ010016184.1:0-11413 GCA_903798035.1 Danio albolineatus | reverse complement strand
TGTTTTTGTTTGTTTATTTAAAATTCTATTTGTATTTTTATTGTTTATTATTTATTTAGATTATTTTTTTATTTATATTTATTTTACTTTTTTATTTGTTTGTTTTTTGTTTGTTTGTTTATTAAAAATACTATTTGTATTTTTATTATTTATTTGTATTATTTATTAATTTTTTTATTTATATTTATTTTACTTTTTTATTTGTTTGTTTGTTTGTTTTTTGTTTGTTTATTAAAAATACTATTTGTATTTTTTTGTTTATTATTTATTTATATTATTTTTTTATTTATATTTATTTTACTTTTTTTAATTTGTTTGTTTTTTTTTGTTTGTTTGTTTATTAAAAATACTATTTGTATTTTTAATATTTATTATTATCATTTATTTTTTATTTATTTGTTTGTTTGTTTTTTATTGTTTATTATTATGCTCAGAGGTACACAAATTACATGGAATCACATACAAATAGAAAACATTGTGCTACATCATGCCAGGCTGGACGCAGTCTTTGTTGTCAGACTTGATGCATGCGGCCGTTTTTGACTGTCATTTTTGGGTAACTATTTTTTTTTATAAGGAACTGCACCAAGTTATTTATATTGCATGAAAATGAAAAACAACCCATCCTTAAGATTGAACAAAGATCTTAGAGCAACAATATGTAGTATTATCTTTAAAATAATGTCTAGAATTATTTATAACTCTTAACTTTTTTATGCAAAGAGGTACACAAATTGCATGGACTCACATACAAATGGAAAACAGAGGAAAACATAGAGCAGAGAGAAAACAAGCATGAAAACACATTCAGGTTGAGCCAGGTCTGCATGGTGTGTGTGTGCATATACTGTAAAGTGTGGACAGGTCAAAGCATATGAATAAAAGAACACAAAAAATATATACATCACGCGTAGCAGTAGAAAACATATTATTATATGTTAGGCGTGGGACGATAACCGTTTTCAAAGTATACTGCGGTATGTAAAAGTCAAGCCAAAATTTTCTGCTATACCATTCCTAAGGTATGTGTAAGATTTTTTTATTTACGTTTTTTATTTTATTTTTTTAAAGTGTAAATTGTAAAGAAATCTGTGTTTTAGAAACAAATGAAGATCACAGAAGTCAATGATTCAATTGAATTATTTAGCCTGACATGTTTACTGTCCCAAAATATTTTAAATGTTTCTTAAAATAAGATATATTGTGTTCAAAGGGGAAAAAGTTTTTTTTGTTGTTTTTTAGCCAGATATTTAAAAAGAATATATTTTAGAGCAGTAAACACAATACCGTGAAACTGTGATATTTTTATCCAAGGTTGTCATACCGTCAGAATCTTATACCGGCCCATGCCTATTATAGGTGGTAAATGTCAAAAAATGAAGCAAATAGATATAAATAAAACATATAATAGACTGATAGAACAAAACCAATCAGTGGTGGGCAATGACAACAATAATAGTATTGATAGACAATAATAATAGACAGCTACTGCTACTACAACAATTACTACTGCTGCTACAACAACACTTTTGGCACCATTGAATACAGTAGTTCTCAACCAAGTGGATGAAGCTCTGCCAGAAATGCTTTGTAGTAAAGCTCTGTTTACACCAGGCATTAAAGGGATAGTTCAGCCAAAAATGAAAATGTACCCACATTTTCTTCTGTTGAGCACTAAAGAAGTTATTTTGAAGAAAGCTGTTACCATTGACTAGCACAGTAGGAAAAACAGATACTGTGGAAGTCAATGGTTACACGTTTATTAAATTTTTCAAAAAAAATGTTTCACTAAAGAAAGGAACTAAATTTCTGAAACAGCTGCACGGTGAGTAAATGGTGACATAATATTCATTTTTGGGTGAGCTATCCCTTTAAGATTCATTTGTGTCAGTGATGCTTAATGCAGGTCTAAATGGGGTCTAAAATGGTTGAAGCTTGTCCACTTTTGACCACTATCAGATGTTCTCAGAAAGGCTTTAGATAGAATTACTGTCATATTAAATGTGTTCAAGCAGCCTCTACATCACCTGCTTTTAGTCTTCTTACCAAACACGTGATCAGTATAGGACGTATAAAGACTAAACGGCTGTTAACATTAGCCGAAACTTGCTTTGATTCATTTTATTTTTTCAAAATGTAGCCTGTAAATGTAGCTAATTTAAAAATGTACTTTAATTGATCTGGAAAAGTCATAAGCTTGTTAATATGTAAAAATTAATGTACAATTTTCTAGTTATGTCAAGCTCTAAAAGATTATTTGGGTAGAAATGTTGATGTAAAAAAAATATATAAATCCATACAGAGTGAATAATAAACAGCTGGACATCGGTTTTATTCATATTCATAACTATTTCCAGTCAAGTTTTGAATTTCATAGAGTTTTGATTTGCTAAAATGTTGCACAATTGAAATTTTGCACATTTTGCTATGTTATGCCAGGTTGGACGCAGTCTTCTTTGTCGTCAATCTTGATGCATGCGGCCGTTTTTTACTTTAAATATAAAAACACACAGACCTTAAAGCAACAATATGTAGTTTTAATCTTAAAATTAATGTCTATAAAGCTATATATTACTATTAACTGAGTGAATTCATCTGCCGTTGCTATCAGAGCAGTCACCTAAAAATCAATCTTTCAACTTTTATACTCCGATCAGCATACACATCTGCTTTATGGCATACGTCACATATTATACTCATACGCTGGATGGAGCTAGCCTAAAGTTAAATATAAGATTAAACCATCTCGTATGCTAGTCTCAAAACCTACTACATGGCAGATGGAAACTAAAGGGGTGAAGTGAAGAAATGATTGAGAGAGAGAGAGATCAAACATGAACACAAACATGAATCATTATCCGACAGGCTTACACTCATGTCTGAACAGTTATTCAAATGAAAATTACTTTACAGCATAATAAACTATTATACTGGGTCATTATGTGTAACATGAGCTACTTTACCTTTTGGTGGACAGGCTTTTTACGTTTGCCAGCTGCGTCAGCTTATGGTCCACAAATTCACACAGGGAAGCTTATAACACACTGGTAACAGATAAGTGAGGGATAATGTACATCTAGGCGGTTCTTATTGCGGAGTAAAGCTTGACAGGCTTATAGGCAGAGTTGTATAAACCTGGAGGACTTTATTCTGTGAAATGGATGAAGTACACTGATGTACTTTATCCAGCTTAATACACAGCTACTTGCCACAAAACATAAGAAATTAGACCCAAACATTGTTCTGAGACATAATATTTCAGGTATTTAGCAAAAAGTAAAAACTGCTGAATGGCGCATACGCTAACCTACGTATTATTTGGTCACAAGATGGCGCCAAACTTTTAAAAACAGAGGCATGACTGAAAAGCCTATGGAAATATATGGACGTGAATGTATTCACTGATGGTCAAGATGATTCGAAATACTCTGATGAGCCTGTGTTATTAGTTTCAGTAGAAATGTTATCTAGGATTAGCATACCTTTGAATGTCGTGACTGACCAATCAGAATAACATTTTCCAGCTGTATAATAATAGCGCTTATAAACCACATGGGGAACTGTGAGCAAACGTTCTATGTTCTTGGTTGAAAATGAATCTCGCTGTTAAACGATAGCGGTAAACGGAGGAGACATTTTAAAATGGAGGAAAAACTCATCATTGCGGTCAGAAATCACCCGGTCCTTTATGACCAATCGCTATATATATATATATATATATATATATATTGGGATTCATACCAGAGAGTTGCTGAGCTCCGGTCAAATTTCATTGGCTGACGCTACTATGACGATCGCATCACGGCCAAACTTCAGACACGCCCTCCGTCAAGCGTTGAAGCTGGAGCCCTGTGTGAATGGGGCGTTAGAGCTGCACGATTAATCAAAAAAATAATGCAATCTTGATTCGACCCCTTCAACGATCTTAATCCAGCATTTCTACAATTCTGCCAATCATATTTTCAAGTTCAGGAGAGAAGCAAAGGCTGCACAAGTCTTCACATACATTGCTCAGCAACGTGGTGTTGAAAGAGTCACATGCTGTATTTTTATTTACATCACAACATCAATGCTGTAAAAGAAACCGTATGAAATATAGCGAAAATAGCCACATTATCCTTTCAGCAGAAGGTTAACGGTAGGGGGGAAAAACACTAGCTGTGCATATAACCCATTATAGACCATTTCAGTGTGGCTTTGTCACTGGCCCATGAACATTTCCTGCTTGTCGTAGCTGTAACGAGGCAATTTAATCATATCTTAATGTTAAACCCGTGATCATAACATTATTTATCAATATATGGATCTATCTTGGATTCTTGGAAGCTATGGAAATTAAAAATGCCACACAGGAAATACGTTAGGACCGTTGTTATTGTGTACATCCCTCAATATGGTCTATTTCAATTCGAACACAACAAGATGAAACAGAACAACAAGCCATCCAACTCACACTGATCTAGTGCATGCATCCGCCGGCATTTCCGAGAAGCTTTTGGGATATTAAACAGAGCTGTGGTGTCCATCTCCTCCCTCCAGCACGGAAGGACGGCCGCTATCGGGACCCTCCGCCAACGCCGCCGGGCTACACCGCGCTGACCATCACAGATGTGACCGAGGGCACGCCGCATTCGGGCAGGAAACCACCAGATTACACCACCGCCCTGCAGCGCTCGCGCCTCGTCACACACTCCCTCGACTCCCAGCAGCCCCCAGCCGCAGGGAAACCGGACCCCCGGGGCCGAGAGGAGGACGAGGCAGTGGAGGTGGAAGAGGAGGGTGAGTGCTTGTCTCCCAAACTCAGAGCTCAGAGGAGGAGAGGTCCACACACAGCAGTACCCCCCAGGCCATGAGTTACATACACCACCCCGACACGAAGGTAAAACATCATAAACTCCAGTTCCACCCGCACACACGCTGAGCACGTTTACATGCACACTGCTATTCATCTGCTGCTGGAAATAATATCCTATTGGGTTATATGCAAACACACCAATACAAGTAACCCGCGCTAATGTGATGTCATTCATTTATATTTAAATTTTGCAGAAGTGACATCAAAAGTTAAAGGTTAAACCTAAAACAAAGGTTAAACGCACAGATTTCCAAATTCAATTCCACTTTATTTCTGTTGCGCTTTTCACGATAACTATTTTTTTCGAAGCAGCTTTACAGAATGTAAGCTTTATTATACTGCAGTAAAAATCAGAAACAGCTATGGTGCAAGTAGGGCAGACAGTACAACTGTCAAATGTAAACATAGTTAATCTGCAGTTATACAATATAATATCCTAGCCGGTATAATAAAATAAAAAATAAAATATAAAATAAAATAATAAATAAATAAATGTAAAAATAAATAAATAATAATAATAATAATAAAATAGTAATGTAATGTAATGTAATGCAATGCAATGGGATGCAGCTGGAAGGGCATCCACTGTTTAAAACGTGCTGGATAAGATGGTGGCTCATTCCACTGTGGCGACCCCAGATTAATAAAGGGACTAAGCATGAATAAATATTAATTTAATCATTCAAAACTGAAAAACTGGAATGCAACGTGTAAGTGTAAAATCCTTCGCTTCATATATTACCACGAGCAGCGTTTCAGTTGTAGCGCATATATTACTGCAGCATGAGATGAAAAACATTTTGATTATTCTTTGCGTTATATTTCTTCCTCGTTTCTGCGAATCATTTGCTCTGAATGCGCTTAAATCTGCAGTAAAGAAACATTCCTGTCACATTTAGCTGGCGTAGGTCAATAAATTGACAAAATAGGTTCATTCGTGTTACAAAAAATACCCCAAAATTCAGTCATCATTTACTCTCTTACTTTGTTTAAAACTTATTTGAGTTTTTTTTTTTTGCCAAACACAAAAGAAGATATTTTGAAGAAAGCTGGAAAGCGGTAACCATTTAGTTCCAATTCTCCCACTTAGCCCTTCCCCATAACCCCTACCCCTCGTTTTGCGCGTTCATGTGAAGAGGTAGGGGTGTCCCAATTCTCTTTAGCTTCAAGGTGTAGGGCTAGAATCCCCTTTAAACAGAGATTTTTCACTCGAAACCAAGGGGTAAGAAAGTTTTCCAGAATTCACCATCTACTACAGCAGCATGGCTGCACATGGAAGTCAGGAGATGCACACATGAGTATGTTTTGTTATTATCATGAATTTTTACAACAAGCACATTTTAATATATTCATAACCATTCGTGCTTTACCGTCAAGCTTTAAAAAAAACGCAAAAGTAAAAATCGCTAAATTTGTCGGTCTATAATCCATTATAATAACTGCTGTGTTGTTTACCAACAATATTCTGTCACTCGATGACACTGGAATATGCTGTCAGTCATGTCTATTGGCTGAGAATGAGCTTTTTACAGTGTCTGCTATAATGTAATGTTGTTTTCGCGTGTTTCCATAGATCACGGGTGTCCAAACTTGGTCCTGGAGGGCCAGTGTCCTGCAGATTTTAGCTTCAACTTGCCTCAACACACCTGCAAAGATGTTTCTAGAAAGCCTAGTAAGAGCTTGATTAGCTTGCCCAGGTGTGTCTGATTGGGGTTGGAACTAAACTTTGCGGGACACCGACCGCTACAGTACCGAGCTTAGACATCCCTGACATATATGAATATGGCCAAAGTGTAAATGCACAGTACAGTCATAGTCTTATTACCACATTAATATACCTTATAAGCTGTATATTTATAACAAATCTGGACATACATTCCAACATCCAGATCTTTTTTCACTAACTGCATCTCTGTTTAATGTCTATCGTCTTTTTTTATATATATTTATTTTGTTGTCACTTTGTGTACACTGGAAGCTTCTGTAGCCAAAGCAAATTCCTTGTGTGCGGGACACAATTGGCAATCAAACTGATTCTGATATCGTTATGATAACATAATATACGCCTTCAGGGATTTCCTGAAGAGAAATACCAAAAAAATAGCACAACTGGAATAACTACAGCAGTCACCATCATCGATCTCATATGAAGCAAGAGATCGCGATGACATATGATGACGTGTGCAGGTGCTGTCCCATTTCTTAGGGGTAAATTTTGAAGCCCTTCTCTTTCACACTCTGTTTCAAGGGCCAAGGGGATGGGGAAGTGGTACAGAAATAGAATTGGGATTGGGCCTTACTTCCATACTATTATTATTTTTTTTTTTTACAATAAAAGTCAATGGTTACCATCTTCCAGCTTTCTTCAAAATATCTTCTTTTGTGTTGGACAGAATAAAGTCACCAATAAAACTTTATAACAACTTGAGGGTGAGTAAATAGCGACAAAATGTTTATTATTGTGCGAACAAACCCCTAAAACCATCTTTGACCTCGCTCTGATAAATAAAACCAGGTTTACTCGTCTACTGTTCACTTTTCAGCTCATTAAGCACAATTGGGTTAAGAACGTGCATGTAAACGCGCTCTTTCACTGACTGACTGACGCACACGGGCTCTGCATGCTGGAGAAAAACTCCTTCACCACCACCTTCACCAGCCACCAGCACCTCTCACTCAGTGCATGTGTGCAGCCATCACTCCTGCTCTGCCGTGTGTGTGTGTTCACTCTCACCCATCACTGGAGAAATCACTAGATCTGCCATCATAAACGCTTCAACACATGATACAGAGCCTGACGTCATCTTGGTGTTGTCAGGCAGCACATGAAAAATAGTGTTAGTGCTACCGAGGAGCTGTCATTTTCACAGTAGCCGTGTTTATCAGTAGTAGTATGATGTCCTGTCATGTTGTCTTTGGTATGGTAAGGCCAGAGCATTACTTATTTCCTGATTCATTCGTCTGACTTTGTTGCAAACCCCAGTGCACTTTCTAGCCAATACTGCGTTTTATATACAGTGAGGTATGTAGTATGCATAGATACTGTAAATTAGTTTCAGCATAACAGCAGACTTGAAGTGCAGTTCCAGCTAAACTGTTCATGATTTTTCTTTTTCAGATTCTATTAAAACACTTAAGATAACTGACATGCAAAACAGCAACAACATAATTAACAACTTAAGGTTTATCTAAAATAAAATTACACTCAGAAAAAAGTTATTAAAGTCCCTTTAAGGCAAGTCATTTCACACGGTGACCACCTTTGAAACGCCTCTCGGGCAGTATGCTCGGGCGCTCTGTCTGAATGGGGAAACATAAAATTATCCAAACTGTTAGCCAAGCTTACGATTACATTACATACAGTGCTCGGCCTATTTGAGTACACCCCATTTTGAAAATGAATATTTTGTTCCATTTCTCAGTGAATATAGGCAGTGTATTATGGCGCATTTAAACAAAACAGATTTATTAAACAGATATATTTTTATTCAAATAATATTTTAGTCACCAAATATATTTAAAAATGGAAAGACAATGCAAGATAATAATATAATATAATATAATATAATATAATATAATATAATATAATATAATATAATATCATATATAATAAAATGAAATAAAATATGATATAACAAAAACATATAACATAATATAATATAGTATAATATAATGTAATGTAATATAATAATATAACATAATATAACATAATAAAATTTAATATTTAAAAAACGCTGCGTAAAACACATGCTGGATAAGTTGGCGGTTCATTCTGCTGTGGCAACCCCAGATTAATAAAGGGACTAAGCCGAAAAGAATATAATGTAATGTAATATAATATAATGCTTTGCTCGGTGGGTGAAGGTGGGCTCATGGGGACATTATCTTTAATACAAGATAATTCACGCAAAATATTGCAAATAAAATTACAACCTACAAAATTTCTACTGATTTTTTCACATTTTTTGCTTCTCTTGATTTTTCCTCATTTTTTAATTTGTATTTAATATTTTTCATTAACATATACATTTGGGTGTGCTAGTTTTTGGACCATTATTGTAAAGTTATTTTGTTAGATAAGCTCCAGATTTGGCTAAAGTACTGACTAATCTAATGTATATGCACAAATATAATATTGTATAGCTTCCTATTAAAAATATGAATTTAAAAGACAGATTTGCGAGGGGTTGCGCGCAGAAATGACGTTATAACGGCCCGCTGCCATAGTTAATCCAGTGTGCATGAGTATTGGCCTCGGTGTATAAGCTCGGAACTTTAAACTAGCGCAAAGGCGGCAAAACTTTGTTTATTTGCAGCAGTTTCATTCTGTGCAACAGAAACACGGCGTTGAGAAGCCTTTACGATGAATTAACCGTGATGAATTAAAGCGAAGTTAATAGTGAAATCGGCGAATCGTTGCATCTGTAATAACGATATCAGTGCATTGTACAAAAGGCCTTTTCTACAAAAATATCCAAATGTTTTCGACTGCCTGCCTTACTCTCTGCGCAGCCTTCAACTGCAGCTCGTGCTGTATTGAACAGACGCACATCAACCATAGTGGCTGATTTTAGACTGAACTAAATTTATTTCTGATGTCTTGGCAGGGCCGGCCCTGTACATTTGGGGGCCTTAAGCAGATTAAGTTTAGGGCCTTAATTAATTTTAGAGTATTGCTATTGCAAACCAGTCCACAATAATTATATTGCTTTTTAAATACAATCAATGAAAGCGAAAAGTACAGCCTGAATTCTACTTAATTACTGTCTGAATGATTTGGACATTTTAAAACAGCACTGTTTTTATCAACTAGCAGCTTCCAGAATAAAGAATTAAACACTCTTTAATAAAGGGAGCAGTGATTCCCACTTTGTGTCCTTCTGGAGCGTTTAAAACATATTCGATTCATTTAGCAAACAGATTGAAGATTCTAGAAAAGATTCAAGGTTACGTTTTTTTTTTTTTCTTTTAAATTCCAAAAGCAAAACCCTGCAATGAATGACACTGAACAATAATTAGCCAAAAGTGAACATGCATTACTTAGTAATAAAATATACGTTCTGAACTCATTAAAAACTCAAAAATAAAAAAATCAACATTAATGCAAAGATTGCTCCATAAATGATCAAATCAATAAGCAAATGATATAAATACGAAAAATATTAACATAAAAAAGTAAGAGAATGGGAAGCAGCAAATACTGGGTTATACCCAAACACAAACTTTGATTATTTCCTTTAGTCTCCTTCCCTGTTCCTTTGAGATGCAGGGTCCAGAGCTTATATTAAACTCTGATTAATTTAATTAGGACATCACTTTTAGAAACATGTTTCAGGGAAAAATATTACCAGAGTGCAAAATACGTCAGAGAAAGACACTTTAGTTTTGCATTTCACTAAAATGTGTTTTAGACAAAAACAACAGGTCTGTACAACCAGGACAAAATTAAACAAAATTCGCATATGAGAAATGAGATGCTGCGAGCTTCCTGGTGATCACATGACCTTCACACAAAAACTATTTCAACTTTAAAAAAATAGTGACTTTTTTTTTCTTTACAGTGAAAATGTGTAAATATTTCAGTACTAAATCACTGTCGCTGAAGATCATTTGTAAAATGCAAATAAAAATGACTCTGCAAGGAAACTGCTCGCACCACTAGTGGGTTGTCAGGGCCCCCTAAGGGCGGCGGGGCCCTAAGGAGCTGCTTAGTTTGCTTATAGGGAGGGCCTGGCTATGTGTCTTGGTCACACTAATTGGAGGGCTGGAACAAATTGCCTTGGGGGCCGGGTTCGAACAACGGGCCGCCAATTGAATAGCTCTGATATACAGTATATCTGATTTCTAGTAGTATTTATGTATAATTTTTATGCTTGTAAATAGTTTTAGATGTTTGTATGCATCATATTGGAGTGTCCCTTTAATATTTGGTTAATGATGCATTTCTGTTCATTAGTTATACAGTACAATAATGGTTCCCTTTCCTGCTGTGTGTCACTAGGGTTTGGAAAAGAGTCTACAGTCAACATTTGAAGCGGATCAAAACCTTTCATCAAAATGGTCCTGAAACTATTCAACAACACTCATTCATGTCAGCTCTTTTTGATCCGCTTCAATTGTTGACCACTATATACTACTGCTACTATAGTATGATGCTCACAGAGACTCTCTCTTTTTTCTTCAGAGGATGAACAAGTGTCTGCTGTCTGAAAGTGGACGACACTGGCTTCACTGCGTTGACTGATGGCCACAGACAGACATCTCTTCAGCACTGCCTCTCTCCATCCTCACTCTCCCTGCCCTGCCTTAATGCAGCATGGGCTTCAGTGCCCTGCATGCTCAAAAATACTGTGAAGAACTGAGGAGAGCTTAGAAAAGAACTTATTCGGCACTTTTGGAGAACGCAAATATGAACTGAAACTCGAAACACAGCGCTTCGACATTCACACACACACACACACACAAACTGCTGTCAGTGGTTCTCCATTCAGAAGATTCCCTCTTTCCTTCCGCGTACAAGGTCACACGGACGTGTTTAGTAGTTCCCTTCAGCACTTT
>CAIGQQ010016179.1:0-15080 GCA_903798035.1 Danio albolineatus | reverse complement strand
TTTTTTTTCTGTAAATGACACAAATTATTTTCCAAATATTTTAGACCCATTCATAAGATACATTTGCTCACAGTTAATACACTGTGTCTTCATACAAAAAAAAACTGCCTTTCAGTTTTTAGGATGGTGCTCCTTACACCAGGATGCAAGTTTTTTTGGGACTAAAAACCTCTGGTCTATTGTGTACCACACATCCTAGCAATACAATTGCTGACTAGGGGGTGCCAAACAACCCATTATAGCAAAACACAGCATTTACAATCAATTTACTGCCACAAGTAACTTCTTCTAAGAAAAAAATTGACTTCAATAAAAAGCTGACAAAATGTCCCCAAACGCAAATAACAAATGTGTGTTACTTTCCTCCTAAAGCCAATACAGTCGGCCAACGCACACACATCTACTTACATTCATGCTTCTCAAACATATCCAACATGGTCAGGAGGATCTCCTCATTAACCCGAGCAATTCCATCCCACACACTAGAATGCTGGCACAGATGTAACTGATACACACATCTAAATGTGTTGACCTCTCCTTCCTTCAAAACCCTAGGCTGGATGTGCTCAGCAAACAGTTCAGAAGCTGTCGAAAGATCTCCAGAACTGCTCAAATCCTGAACCCTGTCCTTTCTTCTGAGACTGGAGTCCTCTAAGGTGTCCTTATAAGAACCATCTTCCATTCTCCTCGTTTTCTGAGGAGACGCCAAATGACAATCACTTCCTGTTTGGTCCATTGATTCATTTAGGTCTTCCTGCACACTCTTTGTCCTGGTTAAAGTGGAAGACTTTACTAATGTGCTTTTTCTGGTGGCAATGTGTTCGGCACTTCTGTTAAGATGGATAAATGGTCGGTCTGACACTTCCAGTGTTGTTTTCCTGAGAATGTGCCGATTGATTCGTGAAAGAAGCTCTTGTGACGGTGGTCCTGCCTTTTCCTTTGCTCCATGGAAAAGAGAGAGGAAATCAGAAAACAGCTCTCATGTCTACACCAGCCCAGGGAACTTCCCCTGTGGAGAAGAGTTTTTCTCTCTACACAAAGTTCTGACAGACTGAGAAAGGACACGCACACACACACACACACACACACACACACACACACACTCATGCTGGTAGGCCTTGGCAGCTCCTTGACATCCATAGCCTTTTACATGCAGATGAGAGCTGTTTTGTTTTCTTGTACACTCACATACTGGTCTGACATTGGCCTTAGAGTTTGGAAAATACTGTGTAATATTCATAAATTATCAGAGTTGTTTCTTGCAAAATGCACAGTAAATGACCTGGCCCATTCTAGGAGTAGATAGATAATAGTGACTAAAAGTAGCAACCCTACTACAACATTAGGTAGTGGGATATTAGGCTGTTTTGAAACAGTTTTTCCAGTGACAACATACACTCACTAACCAAAACTACCGGTTGCCTTCAGAACTTAAGAGTCTTAAACCCGGGACACTCAAAGCTGATGCGCCAAAACCAAAAACCGACTGTGTTGCCATCTTGCAATGGCTGAAAAAGGTGTGTGTGAACAAACTAATGGACGACAGTTGACTAAAACGCAAACATACTCTCTGCATCTGTGTGAGAGAATATATATAGTCCACACCTGCAGGTGACACTATCTTTATTGTCACTCCACATAGAGAAACAGGAACTAGTGCTGCACATGTACAAACCATATTAAAGGCAGCATTTATGTACCTTCATTCATCTTCATAGTTCACATTAAGGTAGTTTAGGTTAAATTGCAGAGCTTCCTCGTCCTTCTTAGACAGCAACGGTTCCTGGTTTTTCCAGAAAAGGATTTAAAAATACTGTCAAAAAATTCCATGTGACTTCAGGGGTTCAACTGTATTCAAATGAAGCTCCAAGAACTCTTTTGTGCACCAAAAACTACTATAAACATGACTTTGTTCACCTTTACCTTCTCTTCCTTGTCAGGTTGTCAGGGTGCAAGTTTACTACAGGCAGTACACCAGTGAGTAGCCCAACACCTAACCATAGTCTTACTCAAACTTAATGCACATCCCGATCTGATGGGGAACATACAAGTAAACAAAGTTGTTTTAATAATAAAAGAGTTCTTGGAGCTTCATATGATTACAGTTGAACCACTGAAGACACATTGGATGTTTTGGCAATGTTTTTGGCTCCTTTTTTGGACTTTGAACATCTCAGGACCATTGGATTTCATCTATAGTATTATTTAATTGGTGTTCTGAAGATGAACAAAGGTCTCTCAAACTTGGGATTTCAACAGCAATAGGGTGAGAAACTAATAACAGAACTTTCACATTTGGATGAACTAATCCTTTAACACTCTCAGTCTCAGTACACGTTACATTTTTATGTTCCCAATCAGTATGCTCATAATGTTTACCTGTCAGGTTTTCAAGCGACGTATGGATAGATTTGCTGTGCAGTCCTGTCCATTCCCTCCTTTCCTCCACTCTTGCCACAAACCCGCTCTTATCAATCTCTGTTTGAGACCTACAGACATACAGGGCAGTCGTTAGTTCAGAGTCATACTGCATAGTCCTAAGAAGTATGTAGGATAATACATAAAAGTGTCACCTGTACATGAATGGGGCGACAGTGGCCGTGTTTGGATGACTGTATTGTTGCTGGAGCTGTGGAAGTTGCACACTGACCGTATTACTGGCTGTTGAGTTGGTCTTCGCACCAGTGGTGAGGTCATGGCAACCTTTCCCCTCTGAAAAAGCCAAGCTAGAAGCAGAGCTATAGTTTCTGTTATCTTTCTGGCCTTTATGCACAGACAAGCTTCCAATCCTTCCATTCCGTAGCCGATCTCCCTCCACACCACAAGAGGGTGATGCTACAGTCTTATTTAGAGTTGAGCTTTTTCCTACCTGACTTGGTTTGGGAATTCCACTCATGGCTGGTTTGGCATTGTCTTTCTTTGCCTTGTTTCCTCTGGGAATAGACTTCTTAGACTCAAGTACAAGTCCATCGGTTTTGGTATCTCCTTTAAGGTGTTCTGTAACAGAAAGCTGTTTGGGCTTCTCTTTCTCTTTAAGCTTTGGCTTCTCTTTAACTTTTTCAGTCAATTTTGCTGAGGCCATTTTTGGTGCCAAAGCCCTTCCAATTGTCAACTGGGCAATGCCTTTCAGTGCCAGCTTGGGACTCGTGCTTCCAGAACTGGTGGGAGTAACAGGCCGCTGGTTTCCCGGGTGGATGGGACAAATCTGACCTTCTTCTAATTCAACTGCATTCACATCTTCTGAACTGGCAACCTTGGATGCTCTAGAACCCGTTTTGTTGTTGAAGAGCTTGAGTTTTTCCAGCATGGACTTCTGGGCGATCACTTTAGGTGGAACCTCAAGGGAATCTAGCTGTGGTTGTTTAACCGTGACCATGGAGGATGTGGCAGTGTGTTTAGCACTGAGAGATTTGCTTCTCCAGGGTTTGGAAGCGGTGCTGGTGCAGCTGGGTGGAGGAATGGAAGAGCTGATTGGTCCATGATCAACCATTATGGGCGATGGAGTTGTTTTCTCTGTAAATAAAAGAAAATGACATGAAATCACAACTGCTTCAGTACTTGGGAGATTGATGCAGGAACTCACAATGACAATACAATGCAACATCTATAGAAACCTTCATTCACATTATAGCATCAACTGAAAGCTTGAAATATACATTCATTCATTGATTTTTCTTCAGCTTAGTCCCTTATTTGTAAGATGTCGCCACAGCGGAGTGAACCGCCAACTATTCCAGCATGAGTTTTATGCAGCAGATAGCCTTCCAGCTGCAACCCATTACTGGAAAACACCCATACATTCACACACTCATACATTATGGCCAACTTAGTTCATCCAATTTACCTATACCGAATGTCTTTGGACTGTGGGGGAAACCGGAGCACCTGGAGTACAACCACATGAACACAGGAAGAACATGCAAACTCCACACAGAAATGCCAACTGACTCAGCCAGGAATCGAACTAGCAACCATCTTGCTGTGAGGTGACAGTGCTAACCACTGAGCCACCGTGCTGCCTTATGCTTGAAACAAATGCTTGAAAATATTTCTTTTATTAACTTATGTGGTTTCTTATTACAAATATTGCAAAAATGTTATATTTACATTCACATTTAGTCATTTAGCAGACACTTTGTCTAAACTGACTTACAGTTGAGGAGGCATTCAGCGATTCAGGCACGGTACTGTTAGTGCTCAGAGAATAAAGAACTAGAGTTAGAAGGGACACTCAGAATTAATAATGCTTTGGGGTTGTCGTCTGGTGTGTATGTGTGTGTGTTAGTGGGGTATGTATTATACAGGGTGGGCCATTTATATGGATACACCTTACTAAATTACATAGACAATTGCCTTCAGATGACCCCAAAGATAAAAGTCTAAGGGGGTCGGATCGGGAGACCTTGGGGGCCATTCAATTGGCCCTCGACGACCAATCCACTTTTCACGAAGCTGTATTCAGAAAACCATTCCCATTTTACTAAGGTGTATCCATATAAATGGGCCACCCTGCTCATTTATTTATATTTATATATTCAAAGGGTTACTTTTTAATTTCTGGAGAGATTTCAGCTGCTGTCTGGTCTTTCACTGCCTTTCTAATCCTCCGTTTCTTCATGTGTTCAATACTTTCTCCCTGTGTCATTTCCTTTTATTTCAGTTGTAAAGTAATTTGGTTTGTTTTCTTTGCATTTATGAATTTATTTGGCTGTTGGCAACATCTGGTGAAAACTTTAAGTCAACGGCACCTTTAAAATATGTTTTCTGAGAAAACTGGTGATGTGTTGAATATTTATAATTCATATATTAATATTCATATAGAATTATTCATAATATTGTCAAACAGCACTCATGAAGACGTACTGAGCATCTGGTAGTCCTCAAGGCTGAAGTTCCACATCTTCGTAGCAGGATCTGTAATGCACAATAAACATTACAGGCCATCAGATATTTTACAGTTACATTGTCTAACTTTGCACAGTTCCACAAAGCAAGACAGACCAGTAAAAATAAATAAAATTAAAATAAATAGGGACACCTCGGAATTAACGAGGAGCCTGGGGTCTCATCTCCCATTCAAAAGAATAATTAATAATAATAATTCCTTTCATTTATATAGCGCTTTTCTAGACACTCAAAGCGCTTTACACAATAGGGATTAGGGGGTGGAGGGGATCTCCTTATCTACCACCTGGATGATGCGACGGCAGCCATATTGCGCCAGACCGCACACCACACGCCAGCTGATTGGTGGAGAGGAGACAAAGTGATGAAGCCAATTATGATATGGGGATGGTTGGGTGGCCATGATGGACAGAGGCCAATGGGCAGATCTGGCCAGGATGCAGGGGTTAAACCCCTACTCATTATCAAAGAACATCCTGGGATTTTTAATGACCACAGAGAGTCAGGACCTCGGTTTAACATCTCATACGAAAGACGGCGCTCACTGAGCAGTATAGAGTCCCCTTCAATATACTGGGGCGTTAGGACCCACACAGACCGCAGGAAAAAACAACAACAAAGACGACTGACTAAAGAAACAATGTAAAAGTGAAGTTTATTTGACATTTAAATTTAAAGGAGACATAAAAATCTTGCAGAGGTACAGCCAAAATAACAAACAAAAAAACTCAACAACTAACAAAGTTTTAAACCCTCTTACCTGCAAACAAATAAAACTAAACAACATTCACTTACCTCCCTACTAACCACAAACCATTCATTCATTCATTTATTCATTTCCTTTTCGGCTTAGTCCCTTTATTAATCTAGGGTCGCCACAGCGGAATGAACCGCCAACTTATCCAGCATCTGTTCTACGCAGCGGATGCCCTTCCAGCTGCAACCCATCTCTGGGAAACATCCATACACACTCATTCACACTCATACACTACGGACAATTCAGCTTACCCAATTCACCTGTACCGCATGTCTTTGGACTTGTGGGGGAAACCGGAGCACCCGGAGGAAACCCACGCAACCACAGGGAGAACATACAAACTCCACACAGAAATGCCAACTGACCCAGCCGAGGCTCGAACCAGCGACCTTCTTGCTGTGAGGCAAACGTGCTACTCACTACGCCACCGTGGCGCCCACCACAAACCATGACAAAACTTAATAAAACAAAAGGCACCCTCCTCGCCATCAAATGCGACACCATATAGATCTCAATAATAGTCAACACTCAGCGTTAAAGGGGTGGTCCACTATGATATCATATGTTAAACTTTAGTTGATGTGTAATGTAGCTGTGTGAACATAAACAACATCTCTGAATGTAAGACGCTCAAAGTTCAGTGCAAAGGGAGACGTTGGCTTTCACAGAGTTAGCTTAGCAAAGCCTACAGCGAATGAAGTTTGGGGGCTACAAAAAAAACATCCTGGTTAATGATGTCATAAACCCTTCAGGTTACAAGCATACACGCTGCGCAGCGAAGGCACGTGGGCAGAAGTGCTGTAATGTTATAGCAGAGACGCTTCCTGGTGACATGGAGCAGATCCACAAATCTCAGCACATTATGTTAGCTGACCAATCAGAGCCTCTTGAGGGCAGGCCCTGAGGGCGGAACTAGGAAATATGACAGTGGTTTTCATGTTAGCTGAGAAGCTGTATATAATCAAAGTAAGATATTCATTCATTCATTTTATTAATCCGGGGTCGCCACAGCGGAATGAACCGCCAACTTATCCAGCATTCGTTTTTACGCAGCGGATGCCCTTCCAGCCACAACCCATCTCTGGGAAACATCCATACACACTCATAGATACGGACAATTTAGCCTACCCAATTCACCTATACCACATGTCTTTGGACTTGTGGGGGAAACCGGAGCACCCGGGAAAAACCCACGCAACCACGGGGAGAACATGCAAACTCCAGCGCTCGAACCAGCGACCTTCTTGCTGTGAAGCGAACGTGCTACTCACTATGCCACCGTGGCGCCGCCAAAGTAAGATATATGAAAACATAATGGGATTTTTCACAAATGAAGCATGAGCACACATTGCTTTTTACCCCGTAAACACAATCAAGGTTTAAAAATACACTCTGGACCACCCCTTTAAATTTCGACAATATTGCCGAGCAAACACAACACAAGCTTTGCACAAATAAACAAAACAAGCTGGGAGAGAGTAGACTCTCAGGCTACGTTTAAACTGCAGGCAAATGTGGCCCGAATCAGATTTTTTTGCCCACATGTGTCTCAGGTCTTGACACTTGTGAATAGCCCAAACCGCATGGAATCTGATCTTTCATGTCAGATTTATGCCACTTTCATATGTAGTCTTAAATCAGACACAGATCTGATATTGCGATGCGACCGCAGTGTGAACGGTTATGTCGGATTTCATGTGACTTTTCCATAATCATTGAGCGACATGTGTCATCATTCTGTGCTGCAGACGTCATCTACTCCTCAGCAGCAGCAGATCGGCACACAGGGCCATTACAGAAAGTTGGTTGTGCATTTTGAAAAAGATTTTGAAGGCAAAACTGGAGCTTGTTAACCAATCTGTTTAGCGATTGGTGCACGGGTTGATCACGAAGCTGTGTCGGGGGGTGTTGCGGATAGGGGATCCGTGCTCAAAGGAGGGGGCACTTTCATTTTTAAGGACGAACTTTCTCTCTGAGAGAATAAAGAGCAAGTGCTCGAGCACCCAAACCCCCTTTCTGCACATGTCTGGTGTTTATAACGACGTAAATGAAATAACTCTGCAAACAGAGATAAACCAACTCCTTCACAGTTCAGCCTGCAGCTCATTAACCCTCGATGAGTTCACTACACCGGTCTTCAGATAGACGCGCACCGCTGCTGTCATAAATCACAAATGATCACTGTTTTCAATCACAAGAGACTTATTTTAGGTTTCAAACATTAGCAGTAGCAGAACAACCCTTAATAGTTCATCAAATACACCACGGTTGTCTGCGAAAGGGGCAATAATTACATTAAGCATGACAACGTGCTTACTTCAGTATACACATTGTGTGCATAATTAGAAATTCTGTGCTGTCCGTAACTGTACTTTTCCATGATCTGTTCACATTGCGAATCTGATTTTGGCCACATTTATAACAGCAGCGTGAACAGCTACGCAAAAAAAAAACAGATCTGAGAAAAAATCTGATTTGAGCACTAAGCCTCGCAGTGTGAGCGTAGCCTCAGAACAATGTTCCAGACCAGTTTAAATGGACTTCACTAACATGCCAGCAAGCTTTCACGTGTCAACACCTGATTCAACGAATCTGTGCCCTCATAATGAAACCTGTCAGAAAGACAGCGGATAGAGGCGGAGAGAAGAGAACCAAAACAAACAGAGGCATATCCAACAACACAAAGAAAAACTCGCTGCTTCAAATGAAATAACTTTTGTATTACTGTTTTAATAAATGAGAAAAACACAAAACACTCCATAAAGATTACCAAACACACTATAAACATTCTGCAAACAATGTCAGTAGATGCATGGTCTGTGCTCACCGTAGCTTTTGGAGGGAATGCTTTTGAACACTAGGATGAGGTCTGCATGGTAGCCCACCTCTACTCGGAAACGGTTTTCTGAGTGTGAAACACATCTTCCGCGCAAGGACACTGCTGGTTTCTTTGCAGGGATAGTTGCTGCGGGCTCAGGGGGTTTAGGTGGTCTCTTTTCTCCAATGCTTGGTTTTCCTGCCTGTCCATAAAAACTAGAAGCTGTAGAGGCAGCAGTGCTGGAAGTCAGAGGTGCTGTTTTTGGACACACTGTATTTGTGTCTATGAGCTGAGTCTGTAAAGATTGAGCACAATGAACATAAGGCACATGAACCTTATTTGAGTTACAATTAATAATATAATACATTTTATATTGCATCTACAGTGTCATTCAGAATTCAGGTCTCCTTTTTATTTTTCCCCAAGTTCTGTTTAATGTACAGAAGATTTTATTTAACATATTTTTAAATATAAAAGTTTTAATAACTCATTTCTAATTTCTTTTATCTTTGCCATGATGACAGCGCAAAATATTTGACTAGATATTGTTCAAGACACTAGTATTCAGCTTAAAGTGACTTTTAAAGGCTTAACTAGGCTAATTAGGTTAACTAGGCAAATCATTGTATAACAGTGGTTTGTTCTGTAGACAATCAAAAACAAATATTGCTTAAGGGGGCTAATAACATTGACCTTAAAACTGACCCAAAACCACAACATATAAGCAAAAGTTTGTTTTTGATTATTTAAAGAACAATACTATACTACATTTTACAGTAAAAAGAGTATAGATGCCAGGGGGAGGCAAATATAAACATACAAACTTCACAAATATAAAATTGAATTAAATAAATTATAAAAATTTCAATTATTTTAAAGTTTTTTTTAAGTTAACAGTCCCTGAATATATACACATATTTCAGTCAATAAAACCATAAAATTAGGTTTCCTACTAGTGAATTTACAGTTAAGAATGTAAAATTTGGTTAGCAGAATAATCAATTAAATAAAAACAATTATTAAAAGCAAATAAAAGCAAGGGAAGGGGAAGGGAAAGAGAAAGGGAAAGGGGAAGGGGAAAGGGAAGGAAGGGAAAGGAAGTTAGTTAGTCATCATTGACAATCATGATAGTATATACAAAAGAGTATTAAATAAGGCTATCAATGCTCTTTAGTTTTAATCCCAACAACTTCCTTGCTGATGTTACGACCTTCCCCAGTGACCTCTTCTGGACCCCACAAGCATTTCCATACCAACAGATCACACAAAATGTTACAAAATGTAAATGTACAGAGGTGGCCAATATGCCCTCTTCTCTAGGGGACTGGCCACTGGCATAAAATACTGATTTAATAATTATACAGTAGGATAGAGACAGGAATTGAACATGATTATGAAGGTGAATAGTTATTATTATTTGTATAATTAATGTGTACAAATATCCGTATGATACACTTAAGAAGATATAATTATGAACACTTTTAAATGTTCATAATTGTAATTCATGTAATTGATTTGTACAGTACAAGTATCAGTGGGATACACTTAAGAGATAATCATGAACACTTTTACATATATAATAATAATAATAATAATAATAAGCTTATTATTAAAATATTCATAAACTAATTTGAAAAGGAGAGGGTAAAAATAGTCTAATACCTGGTTCTTCAACAGGACAACCTTCAACCGACTAACTGTGAATTGTTACATCCCTACTTACGTATTAATAGCCAAGATAGGATAAATGGTCACACTTTATTATAAGGTTTTAGTAGTTAATGCATTTACTAACATGAACTTATTATGAACAATACTTGTACAGCATTTATTAATCATAGTTTAACATTTACTAAAGCATTATTAACCTCCAAATTCATGCTAGTTAACATTAGCTAATGCACTGTGATTTAACACGGACAACTGTATTTTCGTTAAACAAATACTGTAAAAAAAATTGTGCATTGTTCGTTCATATTAGTGAATGCATTAACTAATGCAACCCTTATGCAACCCTTTAATAATTAGCTTATTATAATAATAATAATAATAATAATAATAATAATAATAAGCTAATTATTAAAATACTCATAAATAATTTGAAAAGGAGAGGGTAAAAATAGTCTAATACCTGGTTCTTTAATAGGACAACCTTCAACCGACTAACTGTGAATCGTTACATCCCTACTTGCATATTACAGTTTTTCTCCATTGGTTTGGCTCATTTCTTTAAAAAGAAATTACATTCTCAAAATTCTAAGGTCATTTGGCAAAACAGTGTTACAGTTCAGCACAACACTATAGCTCACATCTATCCAAAAACAGTTCACTTATGCATCAAAACTAAATTCCTTTCCCATAGAGGGCCACAACAATGGCAAATATCCTTCTCAATTGCTTTGGCTCATTTCTTGAAACAAAGCGGACATTGTCAACACGTATGGTGCTTTTGCCAGAATAATGTGGATGGTTCAGCACAACACCATGGTTTACCTGCAACAGCTCATACCTTTCCCAAAACAGTTCACTCACGTGTTAAAACTAAATTTCCTTCTCATTTAAACAGTCAGTGCCCCCAAAATGCTTTGTCCCTTTGGCATTGTGTAAGCACTGCAAGTCAAAATGTTTAGATGTTTTGTCACTATGGCAAAGGACCACTAAAATATCCCTCATGTCCACCTTACAGTCTTAGCCCAGTCATTCAGTGACTAAGTTTACTGTACTGTTTTTGTCTAGCTAACAGAATACAATTGTGTATAAAACTGAAAAAATAAAAATAGGATTTAGGGTAAGAGTAGCCTCCAAGGTTTGACGTCACACATTGCACTCATTCTGCCAAGGAAATGGTAACTCCTTTTTCTACTGTAATGATCAACCACACACAAAGTAAATTGCATATATCAGAGCAAAAAGAAACACTATACAGCATAATGAACCGTAATATTAACACACAAACAAAAAAACTAGAGTGCTATAAATAAAGCTGGAGTTTGATAACAGTTCTTCGCTGTTCTTCACATATTGTGGTAGGTGAGGCGCCACGAGACCTCTCTCGTTTTCAGGAATCATATCAAAATGAAGGCGGTTCATGAAGATGAGGAGCTTCTGTGTATGGTATGGGCCAAGACTGAAGATGTGAGTAGCCACACCATTCTCAGATATGGCAGCACACATAGTTATCAAATGTTCCAAGGATTCACCTACTGTATGGTATTCATGGTATTATGGTCTTGACTAATTTTGACAATTGAACAGACTATTGTGCATGTAATGACAGATACAATGAAATGACGCTGACACATTTTGGAGAGAAAAACTATTAGACTCAGAATTAACAATCAATTTAGATCAACAAGATCTTTTCACTTGGAAATTGTGCTAAACGTAGGCTATCTGTACTTAATCATTTGCAAAGATGTACTTAAACATTTGCAATTTGATGAAATGAATGAGAAATTCAATACTGTTGTGAACAATTGCCAAGTGGTTTCGAGGTTTGTCCATGTTGTTTTGAGAATGTAATTTCTGTTTCAAGAAATGAGCCAAACCAATGGAGAAAAACTGTAATAGCCAAGATAGGATAAATGGTCACACTTTATTATAAGGTTTTATTAGCTAATGCATTTACTAACATTAACTTATTATGAACAATACTTGTACAGCATTTATTAATCGTAGTTCAACATTTACTTAAGCATTATTAACATCCAAATTTATGCTAGTTAACATTAATGCGCTGTGATTTAACACAAACTATATTTTCATTAAACAAATATTGCAAAAAAAGTATTGTTCATTGTTTGTTCATGTTAGTGAATGCATTAACTAATGCAACCCTTTTGCAACCCTTTAATAATTAGCTTATAATAATAATAATAATAATAATAATAATAATAATAAGCTAATTATTAAAATATTCATAAATAATTTGAAAAGGAGAGGGTAAAAATAGTCTAATACCTGGTTCTTTAACAGGACAACCTTCAACTGACTCACTGTGAATCGTTACATCCCTACTTACATATTAATGACCAAGATAGGATAAATGGTCACACATTATTATAAGGTTTTATTAGCTAATGCATTTACTAACATGGACTTATTATGAACAATACTTGTACAGCATTTATTATCGTAGTTCAACATTTACTAAAGCGTTATTAACATCCAAATGCATGCTAGTTAACATTAGCTGTGATTTAACACAAACTGTATTTTCACTAAACAAATACTTTAAAAAATGGTTCATTGGTGGTTCATGTTAGTGAATGCATTTACTAATACAACCTTATTGTAAAGTAAAAATAAAAGTTTCTGATGCCCACCTGTCTTGTAGGTGCCCCTGTCTGTCCTCGATCAGATGCAAAAAGCTGGCTGTTTTTGACTGGGCCTCCTGTTGTCCCGGACTGTGTGTGTTTGTTTTGGGCAGGTCCAGGATCTGTGATTTGAGCCTGTCTTTCAGCTCTTCTGGCTAATGCTCTCTTTCTGTTCTCTTCAATCCTCCGCTGCTGTTCTGGAGTCAGACTCACAGACATCCCTGCTTTAGTGACCACTTACAGGTGCTTACTAAAGCAACGACTAACAAAGGATTGACATATAGTACTTTATGCACATATATAAACCTAATGCATAACATAGAGCGAATAAATCCGGTTGAAATCCTCCGAGTCTGTTAGCTGTCTCATGTAATGTGCTTGTTTATAGTCTCTTGAGCGGTGTCGATGTTGTCAAAGTTCAAAGTTTAACAGTCAACTAAAAGATATTTAACATATGTATCGTTTGATGTTTAAATCTTGCAGTGGAAAACAAAATCTAGCGTCAAAAGCAGAATAATCACAATAAGTTACAGAAAAACTTTACCGTCTGTTTCAAACGACGCGGTGTAGCAAGGATGCATCTGGGGCCGGTTACTGGGCATGCGCATGTCAATATAGCGTAATTTTTGCAGCACTGTACAGTCATAATTACTATTTTTACATTACTGCGAGGGGTAGGTTTAGAGTTGTGGAAAGAGTAGATGTTAATAAAATAGAAATGAATAGGTGATTTATTAAGTAAAAGGAAAAATTAAACAACAACAACAACCGCGACATGGTGGATATGACGCGAAGTCGTGACGTTGGCGGCGCTGGAGGCTGACGTTCCTTGATTGACGTTAAGATTGTCCAATAGTGTGATGTATGTGACAGATGGGCGGGACTAAGAGGGTTTTACTTATAAAAAAGAGCGAAATCAAGGTTTTTAATCGAAGTATTCGTTCATTCATTGTCTTTTCAGCTTAATCCCTTTATTAATCACAACCACAACGTATCCAGCATATGTTTCACGCAGCGGTTGCCCTTTCAGCTGCAACCCATCACTGGTAAACACCCATACACACTCATTCACACACATACACTACGGATTTAGCGTACCCAATTCATTTATAGCGCATGTCTTTGGATTTCTGAGGGAAACCGAAGGAAATACACGTGAATACGGGGAGAACAACTCCACAGACATGCCAACTGACCCAGCCGAGGCTCGAACCAGCAACCTTCCTGCTGTGAGATGATTGTGCTACCCACTGCGCCCCCGTGACCCCATAATCAAGGTATTTAATAGGCTAATTTACTATTTACATAATTAAACATTTAATAATATTCACAATATTTACATAATACTATTTTAAAGGAGTATTATTTAAGCATTCAGTTTTCAGGATCAGGATGAATGATTAGGGATTGACTGCTAAAATGGCTCATATTTGATTTACTTAAAGTCACTGAACAGAGCATAAACTGATTGAACAGCAGTAATAAGAGAAAACATTAATAATATGACACATAAGCCTATTTTTTGTTACGTATTAGGGTTTAAAATATACTATATGTATTAAAATACTCAACATACATTAGGATAGAACAATGAAAAATAGCCTATGAGAGAGGGAACATGAAAAAAAATATATTAATTAACAATAAATACAAAAATAAACAACAATAATAATAAAGAGACTAAATTTGGAAAATAAAATTTAAGAAAGGCTCTATACACTGTCATCTACTTAATTAAATATTCATCAAATGTCCCCTGTGGCCACTCCCCTAAGCACAAAGCACTTCAGATGAAACTTCAGCATATTCTGATGTGGTTTGTTCAAAAGCTTGTGGCATATAAATATACACATTATTATTTAGTGAAAAACATGTTTAAAATTAAACATTTGGGACACTCACAGGACACCAGCGTATCAAGTTTTAAACAGGGTTCTCGTCTTCTTGACCAGTGAATATAAAACACATTTTTTACTTTTTAAACAAAATCCCCATGATACGAGAAAAATACTTTTTAATTTATGTATGTGTATATACAGTAGAGTGCTCAGCATAAATGATGACACCCCATTTTAAATATGAAACTGAATATTTTTATCCATTTCTCAGTGAATATGGGTAATGTATTTTGGTGCATTTGAAGAGAACAGATTTATTAAACACATATATTTATTTAAAAAAAAATTAGTCATCTGACATCTTTAGAAATAGAAAGATATTGCATTTTAATTAATGCAAAATATTGCAAAAAAACTACAAAATTTAAAAAAGAAATATATATATA
>CAIGQQ010016175.1:0-10725 GCA_903798035.1 Danio albolineatus | reverse complement strand
ACACACACACACACACACACACACACACACACACACACACACACACAATGTATCCATCCAGGTCTGCAATGAATATCCATTGAATTTCGGTATTTTACTGGCCTTTTATTGGGAGAGTCAAAACTCTCCCATGCATCAAACTGATTGAACGAATCCAACAACATTTTCAAAGACGCCAAAATGCCCAAAGCGATCGCAGTCTGCTAATAAAACTGCACATTCCGCTTTTTTCAGAGGCTGCGTCTAAATACGAGAGAACAGACATACACATTTGTAATCAAAGTAAAAGTCTATAAAGCTAAAAACGCAAGATGAAATGAAAGAGAAGGAAAATGCAAAGACAGACAGACACTGTAAAATGTTGCAGACCAGACAGACGTCAAGTTCATCTCTCCTCGGCTCCCCCACCCCTTTTCTTTCCTCAATTTTATGACTTTAATTGCAGCTATTTAATAATTTTCAAACTATTTTGCCTGGAGGCAGAACCACCCATAAATCACCATCTGAGCGCGAGCGGAACATTCTTTCTCTTTCACCTCCCTCGTTCCTCCTTTTATCATTCTCTCTCTCTGTAGCTTCAACTGACTGTCACATGTCTGTCTTCCTGAGCTTCATATGTATGTATGTCTTCATGTTCTTTTCTCTGTGGGTCCACACCGAGATATATATAGAAACGGATATCAGCTAACGTTCTCTTCCACTTTCCACTCATCCATTCTTCTGTCAGATTTCCTTTAAATCACTCCAAACCATCCAATTTCCCTGTCTGTCAAAAACCTGAGGGCTACAATGGCAGGTGAAGTGAGCCAACATGTATATGTATTCACATGTGCAAGTGTCTCACAAGTGTGGAACACAGAGAAACAAATCTTCTATGACAGAATAATCAGTTTGGAAAGAAGTTCAGTGTTTTAGAGCTGCTAAAATTCTGAAACTTAATTGAATAAATTACAACACGCAATATGCAATAAAAACTACATTCAAGTAGATAAAAAGGAGCTGCCTGAGGAAGTAACCATGATGACCGGTGAGTGAACTGTCTTGCCTTAAAGGGGTCTTAACCGGCCATGAAAAGATAAAAGCTGGCTATGTCTCAATGTGCTCTATTGTTGACTAGTATGATTGCACACCACATTGCGTTCCATTAATAGTTATTGTGCAGACACCACAATAAAATCCTCCAATCGAGTTTCCTTTGATACTTGCGTCACAACACTGGAACTGATTCCACAGCGCAAGACAAACCATAGTCTGTTTACAAAATGAAGAGACTGAGTCCAGGGCTCCAGACTGGGACTAATTGGTCACATTTAGCAACTTTTTTGTTACCAGTTGAACTGGTGCACCCTTACCAATTTGTCTAAATAAAAAGCATCAGAACGAATTATCGCTCAAGTCACATGGAACATTTATAAGCGTGTCTGTATATAGTTGCCATAAAGTTATTATTTAATAGACCCTTTTCACATTTCCGGGTTTCTAAGTAGCAGATATCGCCATAGTTGTGTAAACTTAGAACACAGGGAATGGCAGAGTACAACAAATATATATATTTTTTTACAATCCTGTTTGCTGAAATAAAAAAAAGAAAAGCTCTATGATGGTGTTATCAAGACTTTCAGTAAAAGGAATAAATAATTGTGTGATAAAGGTAGCCAGATAAGAGAACTTTAAATGTTCTGTGCTGCCAATGGACATGTTTTAATTATTTTAATGAATTAGTTTTTTGTAACTTCATACAAAGACGATAAAATACTTGCACAAATGCACATAAATGTTCATACTAGGGATGCTCGGATTGATCAGCTGGAGAACAGTATTGGCTAATAATCACATTTAATGACTGGAAAGCACTACAACATGTAAGGAGGGTATGATGTGTAGGGTATGCGCACATGTCACAGCAGCTAAAAAAAATATTTATATAGATGCAGTGCAACCTTTGTTTGCAGTTTATTGGCGCACCTCGCACAATTGATCTTCTCTTTGTTGAAAGCACTGTATATCCAGTGTTTGAGCTCCTGTGACGTGCGTGGAGCAATCAGCCCCATCTTCTGTTTAACTGTATGACCTCTTCCGGAAACTCTGGAAGTCTCCAGCATATTATCTACCATTTTCTGGAAAGCTAAATTGTTATGAGACACATGTTGAAGATATGCAGTAATAATAACGTATAGGATTATATGCAGCATCCTTAGTTTAGCTTCGGTAAGGAGAGATCTCTTCTTAAATGTCATACTTAAGAGGGAAAATGTGCTTTATCCAATGGCAAAGTAACTTAAAGCTTGAAGCATCAGAATCAGTACTCTGTATCGACTGCAAAGATCCTGATCAGAGCATCTCCAGTACATACGTTTTCATTCATTCATTCATTTTCATTTGGCTTATTCCCTTTATTCATCAGGTGTCACCATAGCAGAACGATCCCACCAACTTATCCAGCATACGTTTTACACAGCGGATGCCCTTCCATTTACATCAAAATATTTAAAAGTTGCTAATGACTTAATGGGTCGTAACAGTTTTGTAAAAAGGGTCCATTAATTCAGCATATTTATTATTCTAAAAAATTCTAAATCAATTTGAAATTGACGTTTTAACACTTATTCCTTGAAGTGAATAAAGTAGTCAGTAATGGAATCATCAAAGAACCAGAGACATTAATAGGAGCCTGAACCTGAATCATTAAAAGGATACAAAAGAAAAAAGCATTTATTTTATATTAGTCAAGAAAATTTAGCAGTGTTTGTGCCCCAAAAACTTGCAAATATTTTCTTTCCTCTGTGGACTTCCACATGCAACTCAAGACATCAAAAAAATGTAGCTATGAAGCTATTAGCTACAAAGACAAAAGAATAGCTAATGGAAAACTGGCACAACCTGTTAGGACAACACGCTCTAAATGAAGTCTGTGCATCAGTCTATCAGAAAAGCAGCCTATGTCCACACATACACACACACAAACAATGAGTGTCAGGCTTTTATGAGCTGTCCAGCTTTTGTTCCATCTCCATCTATTTCTGTCACACATGTAGAGCCTCTCTGTCACTCTCTCTCAAATTCATTTAGAGAAGTAAACGAGTGAAAACACAATGAGTTTCTCATCTGCTGTTTGTTTTCTCAGTTTCAGCAAAGCAGACTAGAGGGCAGCAGCATCTGTGAGTCTCAGCTGAGTTGACTTGTTCAGACCTGTCTAGAGATAAACACCTTCGTTTAAGCAGTCATTTCATTTCCTCGAATCATTCTTTACAGGTTTGACTGATACTTACTGGTAGTTCTAATGCAAAGTTTAACAAGGTCAGAGTCGTTAGTAACAATAACAATACTGATGCCTTAATTAAGTGATGTGTTTTTGGATTTTCTGAGAAGAGATAGATTATAGCCATTTAGTACTATTTTTCAATGTCAATGTTTTTAACACTTGAGGATTATGCTGCAAAGTATAAGATGTTGATGAATCATTTACTATTTATTATTAGCACTTACTGTTGCACTCTTAATAGGATTGTTTAAGCATTATTGAAAAACTACTCAAATTTGTATTAATTGTTGAAGTTTTTTATTGTTATATCGATCAACATTTTAGTACAGTAAAAACTCTAATACAGCATCATTAAGACTTTTAATTTAATTGTTGAATAAGCTAAAGAAAAAAAAGTGCATACATATTCTCTTACATTACAATATAAGACAGGTCAACTATTTAAATTAAATAAAGAATAGCAAATTTATAATACAATCATAAACATCAACATCACAATTATAAATATTACATTTAGTTGTTAATAAAACGTAATAATTTATCCTTGTTTAGACTAGTTGCCTCATTGCCTCGTCTGTGTATATACTGTATGTGTATATCAAAATTTCAGAATGTTTTTATAATATATTAATGAATATTTTAGAACGTTTTTTTGAAACAATACCCTTTCAATATGTTGTCCAGCCATCTGTGCTGCCTTCTTTCTATTTTAAAGGGGTGGTCCACTACAATATCATTTTAACCTTTAGTTTATGTGTAATGTAGCTGTGTGAACATAAACAACATTTTTAAATGTAAGACGCTCGAAGTTCAGTGCAAAGAGAGACATTGGCTTTTACAGAGTTAGCTTAGCAAAGCCTACAGTGAATGAAGTTTGGGGACTACAAAAAATACATCCTGGTTAATGATGTCATAAACCCTTCAGGTTACAGGCATATACTCCACGCAGCAAAGGGGCCATGGCTAGATGTGCTGTAATGTTATAGCAGGACACTTCCTGGCGTCTTGGAGCCAATTCGCAAATCTCAGCACATTATGTGAGCTGGTTTTTATGTGAGCCTCTTGAGGGCAGGCTTTTGGAGGAACTAGGCAATATGACAGTCGTTTTCATGTTAGCTGAGTAGCAGTGTATAATTAAAGCAAGATAAATGAAAAACTAATGTGATTTTTCATAAATGAAGCATGATGAGCACACATTTTATAAATGAGCACACATTGCTTTGCATCTCATAAACACAACAAAGCTTTAAAAATACACTCTGGATCACCCCTTTAAAAAGAGTTTATAAAAAACTGAAAATTCTATCATCGTTTACTTATCACTTCACAAACCTGTTTGAGAATAAATAAATAAATAAATAAATAAATAAATAAATGAATAAATAATAGAAACTGTAACCACTGACTTCCATAGTTTTTTTTTTCCTACTATGTAAATCCATATGTACTGGTCTAACTTTTTTCCAAATATCTTTTTTGTTCAACAGAACATAGAAAATCATAATAATATGAAAATTATTGATGGTCAGTAAATGGTGAGTGCATTATTATTTTGAGGTGAACTATCCTTTAACTTTCCCAAAACAATAAAACAGTGAGTTCGTTTACTTTTTCCTCAACATGTCAAAGGTCATCCCAAAGAGGGTCTTTAACATTCTCTCTTGTCATTCTGCATCTTTTCGCACTCTAACCCATTCAGAGGGTTTTCTTTGTGTTGACTTGCCTTTGTTGTGTTTTATCTCTAGCTTTATCAGTTTAGTGCTTGGAGGACTGAAGCTTTCTATGGACAAACGCAAAAACCTCCCCCCGTCCAAACGTTCGACACGACTCGACTTCCTGTGTTTACCAAAACAGCGCCTATATATAGTGTCTCCGTTGGTCTTATTTAGAAACAAGGGACCACACCTTTCCTTTCCCAGCTAGAGAGGAAGAACCAGTGTGTCCATACGGGTGTGCATCAGGATTAAGGTCATGACGAGACGGGTGTGAAACTGTTTGTGTGTTTAATATCTGTAACATGAGTCAAACGCCTCAGTAGTGGACACTTCAGTGTGCAGTTGGATTAGATAAACTGGTTTACAGTTCACACTGAATTGTGAATTGAACAGATATTATTGCATCTGTACTTCAGCTAACAACTCAGTAACTCAAGTGATCATTTACAGCAAGTGTCACTGAATTTAAGCTGATGTGCCCATAACTGATGACATTAAAAATGCAAGTAATGCTGATTTTTAGGATTTATTATTGTTGATTAAAATCATATTTAGGTCCTACTGCCAGTGTGAACTATAAGCTTCAAAAGATTAAACTTTAAGTCCACTGCACTGTAAATAAAATTGTTGAACATGGAGATACACTACCTGACAACAAAGTATTGTTGTTGATCCCAGTTGTAAGAGCAACAAATATTAACTAAACTTCTAGTTTATCGTTTGGAAAAGTGGCAGAAGGTAGATTTTTTCCAATGAATCATCTCAACTGCATCCCGATTATCAAAAATACTCCAGAAGACCTATAGGAACCCACATGGACGCAAGATTCTCAACAGAAATCAGTCAAGTTTGGTACAGGAAAAATCATGATTTTGGGTTAAATGCAGTATGGGGGTGTGCGAGAGATCTGGAATGTGGATGGCAACATCAACAGCCAGAGGTATCAGTACATTTGTGCTGCCCATTACATTATAAACCACAGGAGAGGGCAAATTCTTCAGCAGGATAGCACTCCTCATACATCAGCCTCCACATTAAAGTTCCTGAAAGCAAAGAAGGTCAAGGTGCTCCAGGATTGGCCAGCCCAATCACCAGACATGAACAATATTGAGCATGTCTGGGATAAGATGAAGTAGAAGTATATTTCCCTTATTTAAAATTAAAATGGAGTTCTAAATGACACTTTTCATTAGACAAACTTTCATTTAACTCAAGTGCATGGTTTGTGTACTATGTTCATCATAGAGCAGATGTACCAATTTCATAACTTAGAACAACAACAACAACAAATTCAACATTTGCCCTGACACTAACAAATGAGAACAAAACCAAAAGAAACTGAGTGGGAGGGAGGATTTTGGGAAACATCCCCTTCCTATTTGACCTCTTGACCCTACTCTAGAAAGGGGAAGGTTGGAAAAGAGACGGTCCACCGTAGACGTAAATATTTGGCATTGGCAATCGAGAGACTGACACAAGCTGCTCCGCAAATAATCACCTGTCCATCACACACACTTCTCTCCTGTAGGAAAACACACTTCCTGCAAGACAGATAAATAAAGACTGTCATCTAACCCAGGTGCTCATGGGAGCCGGCGAAGCAGAGTAAACTTCACATAACACTGGGAAAAGCATCGCACCGTACTGCTAAAATTAACTCTTACACCTGAAAGCTGCACTTCTTCTTCACTGCACACATATTCTCACCTGTGTTGAGGTGAGATAATAGTGTTATTTAAAGTTCTGTCTTTTCTAGATATTAAAATACCAACAATTAAATGTGCAAAGACCGCTTTAAGCAAGTCATTCAAGCTGATAATTTCAGCTGTCATTATTTTTTGCTAATCTGTTTGCTGATGAACCTTGACACTAATTAAAATAGAAGCTTTCAAAATAAATGACCGTGGGTCAAAAATGCACAATTAGCTGTAGTTTTTAAAAATAAATACTACAAATACAACACTGAAATTTGTAACATGTAAATAATTTGTTAAGTATAAAACACATATGTAACAGTATATCAGTCTCAAGATTTTTATGTTGTGTCACTGCTAATTAGCATAAAGGTTTCAACTTTATCATGGCACTGGACACACCCACATCACATCGCCACCGGTCTCAGGTCTCTTTGAAAATAAATGACTTCCAGTCATTTTGTCACTACAAATCGCTGTCAGAGCGAACTCCCCTGGAGAGAGAATCATGAACAAGGCTGTAGTGGAGGATGAGAAACAGAGTAAATGACATCAAAGAAAACACAGAGATGAAAGAGAGGATGGAGGTGTCAGGCACAAGTGTGTCATTTATTCATTTTTATAAAAGTTGCAGTAGTGAATTAGTGAAGTTTCAGGAGCGCAGCGGTGGCCTGTCAACTTAAGTCTAACTATATTACAGTGAGGCTTTTCATTTCTGTACCACTGCTTTCAACAATTTCAGACAGAAATAACAGAAAATTAAATATCATTGTTAAAAAGTGTATATATTAATATATATTAAGAGGCCTTATATTACGCGACCTTAACCAATATGTACTTACACTGTAACTTATCATTAGTTGCAATTTACTTAGTGTAAATACATGTTTTACATTGTATTCTCGCTTGATTAAATACATGCAGGTAACTAAATCTGTAATAAATATCTGTAATTACATTTAGAACTATACTGCTGACCATCCCTGACACCTTAACCCACTCTTAAACCTACTCAAACCACCAAACCTGTCTCTAACCGTACCCATTTCCCACCTCAATAGCACTTATCCCACCTTAAGAGCACTTATGACCACAGTAAGTACATTGTATTTATATTTACAGAGAGATGGTTCTTGTGAGCTGCCAGAGAAAGACACAGGGAGCGAGATTAGCCTAGGGAAGACGAGCCTCAGTATACGTGCTCTAATTGCGAAAATTACAAACGTGTTTATTTCTTAACTGAGTCGCCGACCTTGCCTCCTTCTTACAGTTGGTTTAACCCAAAATGTTATCCCAAACCCTTAAGAAAATTAGTCATCTTAAGAACACAAATTAAAACTGAGAAAATCTAATCTGAGAAATGTTTGTCCTTCCATTGAAAGTTTAACCAGAAGTCTGCTACCTAAAACATTCATTCAGAGACAAAAGTAAATAATAATAAAGTCATAAGAATAAAAATAATAAAGTGGTTTAATCCACATAAATTGTAAAAAAAAAAAATAATAATAAAAATGCTGGATTCCACACAATTCCTTTGAGTTCCTTTAACACAAAGTAAGTCAGCTTAATAATTGGACTGAACATAAAACAATTAAGTTGTTCCCAAAGTGAAGTTTCACAAACTAATTTCGAGAGGAACACGTGATATGATTGACTGCAGCTGGTCCTTATTGCTAATCATTAGCTAGCCAATCGGATTAGCCCAAATTTATTATAAATATCAAGCCTAAACTTTATTTCCTATCTTCGTTTTGGAAACCCCCCTATCCTTCCCTTCCCCCTCCTCCTCAATCCTAGGATTGGGCGACACGATGGCTCAGTGACCAGCACTACTGCATCACAGCAAGGAGGCCACTGGTTCAAGTCCTAACCTAGCCAGCCGGCACTCACTGTGCAGAGTTTACATGTTCTCCCCGTGTTCGCCTGGGTTTTCCCCAGGTACTCCGGTTTCCTCCCACAGTCTAAAACATGTGACACAAGTAAATCCTAGTAACAGTCACATGGACTTAACGCATACATACGGAATTGATTCCTATAGAGCCATTTTTCAAGATATAGATTAATAAAAAAATCAGGGGACTCTCGAGAACTACCTGATCTCGTAGCCGTCCTAATGCTCAATGACCAGGCAGGAGCCTTGAGCTCATCTATCCCAGAGCTCAGGGTTCTCTCACGGGACAGCATGCCAAAACTGCTACCATAATCAAGCATTATCTAAGTGTGAACTCTTGAAAAAAAATGTAAGAATTGCTTCAACTCATTTTAAATAAGTAGTTTGAACAAGCAGCAAAAATCATTTGAGTGTATTCTGAAGAAAAAAATATATATATATTATTAACAGAATTCATTTAGATTTTCTTTAAAAATGAATATTGATCGGAGAACATAAACAGAAGCTCAGCCATACCTGCTTGACGTGCAAAAAACCTCATTGATTTTTGATGAAGTTCTTGCAAATGCAAATCATGCACATGCTAACGTGACGCAAGATTGAAGCTCATTGGTTCTGGCTGAAGCTCACGTGTAATGATTTTGCATGCAAGTATGAACATCATTCGCTAGCACGTGTCAGTCAAAATGCTTGAGCTTAAAACGAGAATGCTGAAAGCAATGTTTAGACAAGTTTTAAATATAAATTAAATCTTACGTTAAACCTGTTTATCTTGTAACGTGAAAATATGTATCTTCCGAAGCTTTCAATCAAACTGCTCGATATATATTCGTCTCTTTAATCGAATCTCTCTAAACTTTTAGAAGCGTTAAATGTTTTAGTGCACATAGTTTCAGGTAAGCAAAAGAAATATCTCCGATCTGCTAAAAATAACTTCATTACTATTCTAAAGACGAAAAACAAAACTCTTGTGGTTTGGAATGACATGGGGTGAGTAAATATTACTATTCTGGATTGAATTAACCCTTTAAAAGTAATACGCCAAAGGAAAGTGATTAGAGACGGTAACCCTTTATATATCATTCCTGAGAAGCACAGTTGAGGGTCACAGTAAGTCAAGCTCTCTGAAAAAAAACGACTGCATTCTTTGTGGTATGTAATGTGTGCGATTACAAAATCAAACAGAAGTCTCATATGTTACCAAATCAACGATGTTTGAATATTTATGCAAGCGGGACAGTAAATACAATCACTAAACATGAGTATGCGCACAGAACGAGACGAGATGTCCGATATGTTTGTGTGTGTTGGACAGGAAAAGAATGTAAAGAGTTCTTGTGTGTGACTCAGGTTCCACTTCCAATAAACACGTCACTCAGAAAGAGCATGTACTGCCACCGGGACATTCAGATGGGGATAATATGGAACTGCCTCGGGTCATGCTGGAAAAAACAATTTTGAAACACAGCCCAAAAAACTGGTGTCAAAACAGAGAGAAAACAGGAAAGGAGAGAAAGAATATTCCTTCCAAGTCTTCCACGCCATTAATCATGCATTTGAGGATTCAGCATTATTTCAAAGTGGCTGTCCAACGACAAATAAGGAAATGCCTTATTTAACTGCTAATAACAAAAGTGCATTACCAACCATTACTCTGCCATTTTAAAATGGCTTTCTGCACTCACTAAACAGGACACGCATTTAGAAAAGGGAATGAATCACCTCTCTTTCAATGAGCACAGAACATTTGTAAATGTATTGGAAACCCTAGGAAATTTACAGAATCTTTTATTTTTCTGTTCATTTTTCACCAAAAATAGGCAGCATACTGGCTTTAAACATAGCTTTAAAAGATTTATATTATACAATAATAATAATAATAATAATAATAATAATAATAATAATAATAGATATTTTAAAGGTGCCCTATAATGAAATCTGGGTATACCAAGGCATAGTATAATAATAGAAGATCAGTATACGGAAATGGGCATACTGTGAGCCTCAGACACTACCGTTTCCTCTTCCGCATGTAAACTCCACAAGTGGACAATAGGCCAATCAGAGGACAAAACAAACTGTGACGAGACTCATGGGCCATGCCCTCCACATTTGCATGTATGCTTAATTTGGGTCATTCATTCAGACTTGTTAAAAAAAAAA
>CAIGQQ010016174.1:0-10000 GCA_903798035.1 Danio albolineatus | reverse complement strand
AGTTGGCGGTTCATTCCGCTGTGGCGACCCCACATTAATAAAGGGACTAAGCCGAAAATAAAATGAATGAATGAATGAATGAATAAATGCATATGCCACGGTGGTGTAGTGGGTAGCACGATCGCCTCACAGCAAGAAGGTCACTGGTTCGAGTCTCGGCTGGGTCAGTTGGTGTTTCTGTGTGGAGTTTGCATGTTCTGCCCGTGTTGGTGTGGGTTTCCTCCGGGTGCTCCGGTTTCCCCCACAGTCCAAACACATGCGCTATAGGGGAACTGATGAACTAAATTGTCTGTAGTGTATGAGTGTAAATGAGTGTCTATGGGTGTTTCCCAGAGACGGGAACCCCACATTAATAAAGGGACTAAACCGAAAAGAAAATTAATGAATGAATAAATGCATATAAATGTTCATACGTTTAAAAAAATATCTGAATATTAAAAACTTTCAAGGATTTAAGATTATGATGACTGTTAAACACATCATAACAGGCTTGTGAAAAGGGTCCATAAGCTGGACTACATGATAAATCTTATAGCTCAATACAAGTCATTTACATCCTGATAACAGGGATAAATATGATAAACAAACAGGGAAAAACAAACAGAAATAAACATAAACCTGTGTGTGTGTAACATGTTTTAAGAGTGTTGTGGCTTTGCAATAAATAAATCTATTTTACATTATAGGGCTGTGCAATATGATGATGTGGATAAAATTTAAAGTCTATAGTTTTATATTCTGCTTTATCATTTCTTTATCCTGTTTCAGAGAGGAGGTTAAGTGAAACCTCAGAGTGTGTTTACCCTGAAACGAGGGAAACTCTGGGTTTGCTGTTTCAGAATAGCAGCTTTGTCAAACTGAGTGAAAGTGACCTCTCTTTCAGAAGCAGGAGGGACTTACCCTGCTTTCTCCAGAGTCAGTTAAGACAAAGTTACTAAGAGTTCTCCAGAGTTACTAAGCTCTGAGTTTCTGTCGGTCTTCTCCCCGTTTTTAAAGACGATGCGTATTTCTCGCCTTAGCCTAATGCTGCGTTCACACCAGACGCGCTAGAAGCACCGCTGAAAGCCTCCATCATCCAGGTACAGTTTCTGCTCAATATTATTAGCCCCCTTCAGCAATATTAGTGTTGGATTGTCTCCAGAACAAACCTGCCATTGACAAAGCTGCCATTCTGAAACAGAAAACCCAGAGTTTCCCTCATTTCAGGGTCAACACACTCTGAGTTTTCACTTAACTTCCTCTCTGAAACGGGATAAAATAATATTATTCTAAATAATTTCCTCTAATATTTGTTCTTCTGGAGAAAGTCTTATTTGTTTTATTTCAGCTAGAATAAAAGCAGTTCTTAATAGTGTTAACCCCATGTTAAGGTCAATATTATTAGCCCCCCTTCAGCAATACTAGTGTTGGATTGTCTCCAGAACAAACCACTGTTATACAATGACTCGCCTAATTACCCTAACTTTACCCTAATTACCCTAGTGAAGCCTTTAAATGTCACTGTAAGCTGAATACTAGTGTCCTGAAGAATATCTAGTCTAATATTACATGCTGTCATCATCGCAAAGATTAATGAGTTATTAAATCTATTATGTTTATAAATGTGCTAAATAAAATCTCTCCATTAAACAGAAATTAGGAAATATATTTAAAAATAATACAAATTTTGAATAATATTGTCTGTATCTCTTATTTTTGTTTCAGGAATGAGCCGGTTTCCCTTTGAAAACAGTAATAGCGGCTTCATTAAACTGATCAGCAGCAGCAATACCATCTGGGTGATAATAAACGAGAGGCTTTATTATATCAACCCGACACAAGACTCCAAACCCAAACCGGTAACAAACTCTCTCATTCAGACGCTTCATTTATTCAAGTCAAGTTTAGAGATGCATAAAGCTTTTTACTCATTGTTTTATTCTTTGTGATCTTCTTCTACATTCATATCCCAATGCACAAACCCAACTACTACCGTCATAACTATTATTAAGCAGAAAATTAGGAGTTTATTGAGCCAAAAGTCATAACTAGGCCCACACGGAATCTGCGCGCGCAGAATTCCGCTGATTTCCGCAGATTTTTAGCCCATCATTCTGTTTGTTTACTGGTGTAAATGTGTGTAAATGTATATTTATTCAGTTTTTAAATTAATTTCAGTAATAATATTGATTAATATGAAAATATTCATGTGATTTGCTTACAATACAGTTTGTAAAGTTTGTCTTTCAGTCGAGATTTTATTCGAGAGACTTGCTTTGTTTACCAAATAAAGTGGATCTAATTGCATTCGCATTGTAAACATTAAATAAAAGTTAAAAAGGTATTACTTTTTATTTTATATATAAAACATTTTTGTTATGATGTTCTTAAAATCATTCCGCATGAATCCGCAGATTTTTAACAAAATACTCAGCAGAAATAGCAAAAAATGTCCGCAGATTCTGTCTGGCTCTAGTCATAACTAATGGTTTATTAGCAGTAAGAACCGCACTTTAAAATGTTTCCCACCAGCTGAACACCTTAAGGGAAAACTTAAATCATTATGCAAATCATACACAGCTGCTGTAATGCAAAACTTTATTCAAAATTAAAATGCATATTAGGGTGACACGATGGCACAGTGGATAGCGCTGTAGCCTCACAGCAAGAAGGTCGCTGGTTTGAGCCCCAGCTTGTCCAGTTGGCATTTCTGTGTGAAGTTTGCATGTTCTCTCCGTGTTGGTGTGGGTTTCCTCCGGGTGCCCCACAGTCCAAACACATGCGCTATAGGGGAACTGGGTAAGCTAAAATTGACCATGGTGTATGTGTGTGAATGGGTGTGTGGGGGTGTTTTCCAGTGAAGGGTTGTGGCTGGACATGTCAAAGTAACTTGAGTAACATGATCAGCAAACATGAACACGTCACTTGTATTGATCCTAATGTTTGTGCGGTGTCATTAGTTTGTATTATTGTTGTGTTAACATAATGGTTAATGCTGTTAATATAATCAAATGAGTATAATTTGCTTTTTCTTGTTTGTCTTACAGGTCAATGTGAATCTTTGTGAGGGTTCAGTGAGTAAAATTGAAGAGGTAAAAAAAAAAAAAAAGTTAAACAATTCCTGTAAAATTTTGATTATTTTTCCAATATTTCTCAAATGATGTTTAATAGAGTGAGAACATCTTTATTTCAGCCCATTTTTTATGTTAAACGTGGAATAGCATAGTATATTCTCATGGTATAACAGGAATGATCCACTCCAGTCCATTGACTCATTAGAAAATAATGCATACTCTGTTTTTCCATCATTTTAATTCAATAACCCATTGGTTGTTATTAAATTATCAAACACCCCAAAACAGCATAATTTTAACTTGTATAGAAAAGTGCAACTATCTTAAGCTGTGCAGTATAGAGTAAAAGTAACTCGACAGACCTGGCAACCCTCAAAGTATAACAGGAATATGTCACTCCAGTCCATTAAATTATCAGAGAATAATGCACACCTGATTTTCACTAATCATTTAAATTCAATTTAAACTCTCAAACTCTACCAAAAATCATAATTCGAACTTATATTATAGAAAAGTGTAATTATATTTAAGTAGTACAGTATACAGTAAAAGTAACTATGTGGGAAAATGACAGACTTGGCAACCCTCATAGAATAACAGGAATATTTCATTCCAGTCCATTGAATTATTAGAAAATAATGCACACAAGGTCCATTAATTGCACTCTCAACCCCCTAAAAACTCTTTTAATGACTTCTGATTTATATTACACGTATTAATCAGTCATTTGAACTTATCTTTAATATAAAAGTGCAACTACAGTTTCAAGTCGTACAGTGTACAATAACAGTAACTCTGTGGGAAAGCGACAGACTTGGCAACCCTCATAGTATAACAGGAATGATTCACTCCAGTCCATTGAATTATTAGAGAATAATACACACCTGATTTTACTAATCATTTAAAGTCAAATTAAACTCATTTAAACTCTCAAACTCCACCAAAAAGCCTCATTTGAACTTATGTTATAGAAAAGTGTAATTATATTTAAGTCATACAGTACACAGTAAAAGTAACTATGTAGAAAAACGACAGACTTGGCAACTCTCATAGTATAACAGGAATAATCCCCTCCAGTCCATTAAATTATTAGAAAATAAAGCACACAAGGTCAGTTAATTACACTCTCAAGCCGCCAAAAACACTTTAAATGACTTCTGAATTATATTACAAGTATTAGTCAGTCATTTGAACGTATCTTCAATAAAAAAAAGTTTCAAGCCGTATAGTAAACAGTAACTCTGTGGGAAAGTGACAGACCTGGCAACTCTCATAGTATAACCGGAAAATTTCAGTCCAGCCCTTTGAATTATTAGAGAATAATGCACAGCTGACTTTACTAATCATTTAAAGTCAATTTAAACTCTCAAACTCTACCAAAAATCATAATTCAAACTTATATTATAGAAAAGTGTAATTATATTTAAGTAGTACAGTATACAGTAAAAGTAACTCTGTGGGAAAATCACAGACTTGGCAACCCTCATAGTATAACAGGAATAATCCCCTCCTGTCCATTAAGTTATTAGAAAATAATGCACACAAGGTCAGTTAATTACACTCTCAACCCGCCAAAAACACTTTAAATGACTTCTGAATTATATTACTCGCATTAGTCAGTCATTTAAACTTATCTTCAATATAAAAGTACAACTACAGTTTTAAGTCGTACAGTAACAGTAACTCCATGGGAAAGCGACAGACTTGGCAACTCTCATAGTATAACAGGAATGATTCACTCCAGTTCATTGAATTATTAGAAAATAACGCACACCAAACTTTACTAATCATTTAAAGTCAATTTAAACTCATTTAAACTCTCAAACTCCATCAAAAAGCCTCATTTGAATTTATATTATAGAAAAGTGTAATTATATTTAAGTCATACAGTATACAGTAAAAGTAACTATGTGGGAAAATGACAGACTTGGCAACCCTCATAGTAGAACAGGAATATTTCACTCTAGTCCATTAAGTTATTAGAAAATAATGCACACAAGGTCAGTTAATTACACTCTCAACCTGCCAAAAACACTTTAAATGACTTCTGAATTATATTACACGCATAAGTCAGTCATTTAAACTTATCTTCAATATAAAAGTGAAACTACAGTTTCAAGTCGTACAGCAAAAGGAACTTCGTGGGAAAGCGACAGACTTGGCAACTCTCATAACAGTATAACAGGAATGATTCACTCCAGTTCATTGAATTATTAGAGAATAATGCACAGCTGATTTTACTAATCATTTAAAGTCAATTCAAACTCATTTAAACTCTCAAACTCCACCAAAAAGCATCATTTGAACTTATATTATAGAAACATGTAATTATATTTAAGTCATACAGTATACAATAAAAGTAACCCTGAGGAAAAACAACAGACTTTGCAACTCTCATAGTATAACAGGAATGATTCACTCCAGTCCATTGAATTAATAACGAATAATACACACCTGATTTTACAAATCATTTAAAGTCAATTAAAACTCATTTAAACTCTCAAACTCCACCAAAAAGCATAATTCCAACTTATATTATAGAAAAGTGTAATTATATTAAGGTCGTACAGTATACAGTAAATGTAACTATGTGGAAAACGACAGACTTGGCAACCCTTATAGTATAACAGGAATAATCCCCTCCTGTCCATTAAATTATTAGAAAATAATGCACACAAGGCCCTCCAAAAACACGTTTAATGACTTCTGAATTATATTACACGTATCAGTTATCATATAAAAGTGCAACTACGGTTTCAAGCCGTATAGTAAACAGTAACTCTGTGGGAAAACCCCAGACTTGGCAACTCTCATAGTATAACAGGAATGATTCACTCCAGTCCATTGAATTATTAGAGAATAATACACACCTGATTTTCACTAATCATTTAAAATTCAATTCAAACTCATTTAAACTCCACCAAAAAGCCTCGTTTAAACTTATCTTGTATTGAAAAGTGCCACACTATTTTCCAGGAGTGTCGTACAGTGTTCAGAAAGATCAAAAGCAGCTGCTGATAAGCTTTTTTTGTTCTTGATTTTCCAGAAATGTGCATACAGGATCTCTGTGCTGACTGAAGGTGCTGATGGAAATATCCTGCTGTGTGGCACGGCTGATAAAACAAAATGCTGTAGTTTGGTACGTCCTGTTTTTATTCTACTGAGCTTATCCCTTATGTGCAAGTGGGCGCAGACATTGGCTTCAATGCAAAAAATTCATTTTTTTTATTTAGATTTCTTCCTGTTTCTAGTCCAAATACCAAACGATTCTTAAATCCAGAAGCATTTTCTAGACAAGTGAAATATATCGGCATGTTTATAGAAATAATGAGTCAAAATCAAGATAGTTTTTCATTAAAACAAGCAAAATAATCTGCCAATGGGGTGAAAACAAAATAATTTTGCATAACCCAATGGTAATATTATATTATATTTCATGTTTTCTGATATATTATTATTATTATTATTATTATTTCCCAGTGATGGGTTGCAGCTGGAAGGGCATCCGCTGCGTAAAACAAATGCTGGATAAGTTAGCGGTTCATTCCGCTGTGGCGACCCCGGATTAATAAAGGGACTAAGCCGAAAAGAAAATGAATGAATGAATGAATTATTTTATTTTATTTTATTTTATTTTATTTTATTTTATTTTATTTTATTTTATTTTATTTTATTTTATTTTGTGCATGATGCATTTTCAGAATAATGAAGAATTTATTTCTCCTATTGTCAGCTGAATCGTGAGTTTTAAAACAATCGCAAAAGCGAGCAGAATAAGGTCAACACCTTTACATTTGTGTGAATAATAATTCTAAAGACTGATTCTGATCTGTTTTGGTTTTGTTTCAGGATGGCACATTTTCCCTAACAGACTGCTTCATAGTAGAACATTATAAGCCAGATATTAAAGAGCCGTCGTTAGTCATTGGTGAGTATTGCACATTATTGCTGCAATGCATCTGTGCGTCTGCAAATGCATCAGTAACACTTTACAATAAGGTTCACTATTTAATGCACTTACTAACATAAACTAATCATAAACAACACCTGTACAGCATTTATAAATCATAATTGAACATTTACTAATGCATTATTAACATTCAAGTCCATGCTTGTTAACATTAGTTAATGCTGTATTTTCATTAACTAACATGAACAAATACTGTAGTAAATGTATTGTTCATTGTTTGTTCATGATAGTAAATGCATTAATTAACATGAACCTTATTGTAAAGTGTGACCTATGCATCATTTTTAACTGCAGCTTTGGTGCAACGGCAACACTTTAAAACAATAATGCTCCTTTAGTTCATGTATTTACTAAAATGAGCCAACAATTAATAATAGATAATAGATAAATAAAATAATAAATGAAATCAAATAAAATTACAGTATTGATTAATCTTTGTTAGTATTATTTAATTTAATTAACGTTTGTTCATGTTTACTCACAGTGCATTAATTAATGTTAACATGAACAACGTTGGATTTTATTGATGCGTTATTTAATGTTGAACTATGATTATTCAATGCTTTATAAAGATTATTGATACTTAGTTATTCGGATCATTAATGATCATTTTACTCCCTTATTTTTAAAGTTTATATTAAACCAAGCAGTTTAATAAAGATTAATAAAGGGACTAGTCCGAAAAAGAAAATGAATGAATGAATGAATGAATGAATATTTGACCAGCCTGATCTCACAAGCAAACGACTATTTTACATTTAGTCAGTTTAGTGATTAATTCGTATGGGTTCAGTCGTATAAAAATGTATGGATTTTAAGAGGAAGCATGGCACCCAACCCCACTCCTAATATGCAAAAGCATAAGCAAATTGAAGTAAACTGCACAAATTAGAGCTGTGCAATATGGGCAAAATAATCATATTGCGATTTTTAAAACGAATATTGCGATTGGGATTTTATTAGTGATTTTGGCAGCTGTTTTTGCTTTGTCTATTGCGCTACACACACACATTCTACATGTATTCTGTGCACAAGAAGTGCAGAACAAAACACTTCACAATGAAATAACAGAGTATTAAGTTTAATAATAAATAAAATTGTAGTAAAACCGTCTTTAAAACAGACAACTTAAACTAACTGAAGATGAAGTAACCTCAGCTGTAGTTTAACACATACTGTACACAGCAGCACTCACTGCTGGATCAACAAAACTGTAATAAACTGTGTTAAAAACAGACAACATAAAGAAATAAAGATAAACTAACCTCAATTCCAGTCAGAACAATAAATAATAAAACTAACGTAAATCAAAACCACCAATTCGCTTCTCCCGCTCAACTTCAGTGCGCGGAGTGAGCTCTCATTGGTTAACATCTTTCTCCTGATTGGCTTAGCTGTAATTGTCCGGTGTGCTGCGTCAGCTCTGATTGGTTAAAATATTAAAATCATGTGCACAAGAACGTCAACAAAAATCACAATAAATTGATAAAATTGCAGCCTTATGCAGTTTAGAAATTGCATGTGCTTAAATCACGATTTTTTGGGGGGTTGCAATTAATTGCACAACCCTAGTGCAAATGAGATCCTACAATTCTATATGAATTAGCCACTGAATCAAAGTTACAAACTGCCGTGAGATATCATTGTATTAAACTTACTGTGTATGTGGGACTCTTATTTTGAAAATGGGAGACACAGCAAAGTTTGTTTAGACTCTTCAGAGCTCGTCAGAAAGCAAAATGCTGGATATACAGATTACAAACTTATTCAGCGCCACCCATAAGAGAAAAGTATGTTTACTTGAATCTTTTATTAATTTCTCATGTTTATTGTGAAATCTGCCTGATATGTTAGTAATTAACTAATCTTTTCAGTTCAGTCAGTTTCAGATCAGTTTCCTTTTTTTGTCATTCAAAACGTCACAATAAATTGTAATGCAGAACGAAATTGCGCTGCATCAGACCCAACAAGAACATAAAATGCATCACTATAAAACACTATAAAATCCTAACATAATAAGCTTTTATGATTTCATAAATATATAAAAAATAAAGTTATACAAAATATAACCCAAATTAAAAATCTCTGAAGGGAATAACCTTTTTAATTAACTTTTATTAATTGTTTATTGTGAAATCCGCCTGATATTTTAGTAATTTGAGGCAACAAATGCCTGGAGACTGCGACGATTATGCACAGTGTCATATCACTCAGCTCTTACTGCCAGTATTCTGAAGTGAAAAAACAGCAATACACTTTATTAAATGTCATCTGTTTATGCAGGGGCTGATATTAATTCCTGTCTGTGTTCAGATTTACATTACAACTTCAAAACACAACACAACACAACACAACACAACACATCTCTGTAGGTCTAACTTGTACACAACACAACTCGGAAGCAAAATGGGTAATGTTTTTTAATTAATAGGTGGTATGTTATTTATTTCTGCTGATTTATATTGGATCATCCACTCAATCTAGGTAAAATAACCCATTATTCTAATAATAACATCATTAAAATAACCATTAATTTAAAAAGTGTCACCGGTGCAACTATTAAGAATAGTGAAAATGACGTTTATTTACGATGTTGAATATCAGAGATCAGTGCTTCTGAAGGGCTGCATTCACCACTCATGTTACATTATTAAAGACCCACACTGAACATGCTTTCAATAAAACACAGTGAGTGCTTTATTGTGCATGCACAGTGGACTATTATGGTTAATTTGAGAGTTTTTAAACGTTGTGCTCTATCATTGTCCGCCTCTGTGCTGAAAACTGCTTAAAATGCGCAAGTATTCCCTCATAAACGTTCTAACATGTCAGAAATGTTTTTATAAATAAAAATAAAAAGCATTTCTACTTGATTTTATATACTTTATACTAAAAAATCTTGTGGTTAAGTTTAGAAAACACACACACACATATACATATATACATATACATATACATATACATATATATATACATA
>CAIGQQ010016170.1:0-22588 GCA_903798035.1 Danio albolineatus | reverse complement strand
ACACACACACACACACACTCTGCCTGATTCCATGCTCAGCACTAGCAGAGAAATGGGCATTTAGCAAGCATATCATCAGCAATGCTTCCTAATTTCTGTTCTTACTGAGAAAAACCCAGCAGAAACCTTTTTCCACCAGAACAGAATCAGCGTCCATTGTGTCCGTCTTTATTAAAATTGTATGTAATAATGGTAATACACGAGTAGATCCATATTTATGCATTATAAACGATGCTGTTGGAATGTTTTTTTATTTTTTACAGATGATGAGAAATGAAAACATTGAATATATTCTGAATACTGCTTTAATGAGCTCAAGTTTTTAAAGCAACAGGTGACAAAAGCCCTGTGTGTATTTATAAGTCATGGAATGATATTATCCATTGATTTGGATGCTATTATAGTTATTATTCCCTTAAAGCATGGGTCATAAAAACTTGTTCCTGGATGGATGGTGTGCTGCAGAGTTTAGCTCCAACTGTAATCAAACACACATGAACAAGCTAATCAATAGGTATACTTGAAACTTCCAGGCACGTGTGTTAAGGCAAGTTGTAGCTAAACTCTGCAGGAACACCAGCCCTCCAGGACCGGGATTGGTGACCCCTGCCTTAAAGGGACAGTTCACCCAAAGATGAAAATTCTGTCATCATTTACTCATCCTCCACTTTTTTTTCCAAACCAGCTTGAGTTTTTTTTCTGTTGAACACTGTAGTGGCTATTTTTTTAAAGGAGGCTCTCTCAGTGGTCAAGAAGACAAATTCTTACCCAAAGTGTCTCTTAAAGTTTTATTCTTTGCAAAGAAGGTCAGACAGTCATACAGCAACGCAGGCTTCTGCAGAGTGTGAGACACCGAAACAGAATGTGTTCTCTTTTTATCTAGTTTGCTAAGCTCACAAGGTCATTAATGACATACAGAATGAACCACAGTTACATCAACGCTCACATTTAACCATTGACTGTCTATATTTCAGTCTTAACCACCACCTGAACATATAGCTTGTTAAATCACCATGTATGTATCCAAATCTTGTCTGGTGATAAACAGATTTTAAAGTAGTCACACATAGCCCTAATGTAAACAGTACATCCATGGAAGAATAAAAGAACAGACATTTATAATGTATATAAATGAATTTCCACCACAAGCACAAAGCAAGAATATTGGGGGGAAAAACACTTTCATTGACTAATATTTTCCTACTATTATGCCTTTTCCAACATTCATCAGAATATCTTGTTTTTTGATCAATAGAAGAAAGAACTGTATAAAAGTTTAGAATTACATCAGTGTAAATAAATAGTGAGGGAAGTTTCATTTTTGGATGAATAATATATCAAATAATAAATATTGTTGATTTTAAAATAGCTTCAATCGTTTGCTCAAATAGGCGCCACGGTGGCGTAGTGAGTAGCACGTTCGCCTCACAGCAAGAAGGTCGCTGGTTTGAGCCTCGGCTGGGTCAGTTGGCATTTCTGTGTGGAGTTTGCATGTTCTCCCCGTGGTTGCGTGGGTTTCCTCCGGGTGCTCCGGTTTCAAAGACATGTAGTACAGGTGAATCGGGTAGAGTAAACTGTCCATAGTGTGTGAATGTGTGGGTATGGATGTTTCCCAGAGATGGGTTGCGGCTGGAAGGGCATCTGCTGCGTAAAAAATATGCTGGATAAGTTGGCGGTTGATTCCGCTGTGGCGACCCCGTATTAATAAAGGGACTAGGCTGACAAGAAAATGAATGAATGAACGAATGTTTGCTCAAATAATGTCAAAACAATGCGTTGCTCTACATTAATATGTGAAAGCAACGGCCCCGGTGGCACCATCACTTGATTTAGCAGCACTTCACATGTACTATAGATTTGAATAATATTATTCGTTTTGTCTCTTAGAAATGCAGATTTTAGAGTAGCAGGGTTTTTAGAGAGTGAGTTGGGAATCGAATGTAAATTTAATACATTCCTTAATACAGTCCTTACTCAGTCAGTAAAAAGTAACCTACAAAAATATGTCTGCTTGAGTCTGTTTTAGTTTCTATGACATTTGTTTATGAATAACAAAAACCTAAAGATGTTGATCAGTGAAATACATTTGCTCTAGCTTATGCAGTGGCATCTTTTCTTTTGAAACTCACTGAGAAACAATCAGTATACTGTGTAGTAAAAAAAGTACTGCTGTTTCTGCTTTTGGTGCATTCAGCGATGTGCCTTAGCCGTAACAAAATGTCATCACTTATCTGTTCGCCAAATCAATAGTGGCATCAGACTGACCTTTTACAAAGGAAAAAGGTCACGAATGGTGACCATTTAGTCATTTGCTCAAAATTTTCAGTTAACAACAGGACAAAACTGAGGTAAAAGGCCCTGTTTACACTAATATTATGATGCATTTTTATATATCTTATACCAAGTTAAAGAAGATGCAAAACACAGGCATACTATAAACCTAAATGAACCACTTCCACAGCACAACGAATGCACAATTCAACTATACTGATTTCGTAATGTAAGCATAGATGCAGATGAATGTTTAAACAGCTATTAAAAATTTTCATAATGACAAAGCACACCAAAACAACCAATTCAGCCTAAATTATACTGTATCAAAACATATGGATTACAACTAAAACGGTCCATTTCCACATATTGTCCATTCATTTTCTTTTTATTTAGTCATATTAGTAAGAGACAGTTGGCTCTGCCATTAAAGTAGTGTGTGTGACAAAATAAGAGTCCTGGCATAATCTGAGCTCAAGTGGCCACAACAGACACAAAGAAAAGGCATGTTAATACCAGATGGTACAAAAGGGCATGCGTCATTACGGACTACTTGTGATTTGAATCACAGAAAATGCATCTTAAATGTGCTGGAAGTGATTTAAACATTGCTGAAATTTCAAATCTACACTCAAACATGAATTTGTGAATATTTGCACGCTGTTTATTTAAAGTGTGTGTGAGTGTGTTTGTTTGTTTGTACACAGTCATGGCAATGTAAGAGAGGAAAACTGCTAATACTGCTAATAACTGCTAATTGACAGTTTTTATATATATATACACACACTATTGGTCAAAAGTTTAGTGTCATTTTTTATTTTCCTGTTTTTTTTTTTAAATAAAATTATTCTGTTTATTAAGGCGGCATTTATTAAATGTAAAAAAAAGTTAAATATTTATTAAAATGTTAAATAACTGCTTCTTATTGTATGTAGTTTCAAATGAAATTAGTACTCGAGTCATTATTGCTTTTATTACTATTACATTAATAATAATTCATATTAGAGAGGGGGCGCCACAGTGGCGTAGTGGGTAGCACGTTCGCCTCACAGCAAGAAGGTCGCTGGTTCGAGCCCCAGCTGAGTCAGTTGGCATTTCCGTGTGGAGTTTGCATGTTCTCCCTGTGGTTGCGTGGGTTTCCACTGGGTGCTCCGGTTTCCCCCACAAGTCCAAAGACATGTGGTATTTGTGAATTGAGTAGGCTAAATTGTCCGTAGTGTATGAGTGTGAATGAGTGTGTGTGGATATTTTCCAGAGATGGGATGCAGCTGGAAGAGCATCCGCTGCATAAAACATATGCTGGATAAGTTGATGGTTCATTCCGCTGTGGCAACCCCAGATTAATAAAAGGACCAAGCAGAAAAGAAAATTAATGAATGAGAGCGATTTCTGAAGGATCATGACTCTAAAGACTGGAGTAATGAAGCTGAAAATTCATCATTAAAATCACGGGAATAAATTATTAAATTAAACTATGAAATACTTTTGAACAGTTATTTTATAGTGCAATAACATTTCACAATTTTACATTTTTTACTGTATTTCTGATTAAATAGCCTTGGAGATCAGGATAAGCTTATTTTAAAACATTTAAAAATCCTACTGACCCCAAACTTTTGACTGGTAGCATATATATATATATATATAATTGTAATTTAAAAGCTTCATTAAAATGAAACCTATGTGTAGCATGTTCTTAAATGTGTGTACATTTCATTCTAACATTGTTATTTCATTAAAATTACAAAACACAAAAGAGTTCTGAGTATTTATATCTTAAATGGCTATAACGGTCAAACTGGCATGCGTTTCAATGTCTGCCGCTTTTCCTGTCTCTTTGAATATGCATACCTTTGTTGCCTAGCAACTTTCTGATGATAAAAACAGAACTTTCTGATATCAAAAAATAAGTTTACTTCAGACATGTTTTCAGACTTTCAAAAACACATTCACTGTGCTGAAAAAACTTTGCTGTCCTGCCTGCCGGACAAAATAAGGCACATTCGGAGGTCTAGAAACTCCTTACAAAAAAGATTGTGTTTTTAGATAGTGTTTCCTAATTATAAAATCTCAATAGAAGCTTCGATTGTAAATATGATGCTATTGCTATTCTAGAAGTTACAGAATTCTGATAGTTATGATTTTAATAAATACATATTAAAAAATAAATAAATAAAAAAACACAAAAATCTGTAAATAAAGTTGAGATTCCTGTAATAAATTTGACAAGAACGTAAAATTTAAGTTTGTCAGCCTTAAAATTTCATGTTTAATTCAATGTTTCAAACGTTATTATGAAATTTACAACCAATTTCAAAGTAAAAATTGCTTCTACACCATTCCTTTTCAGCATGCTGTATGAATGTTCCTGAAGTGCTCATTCCTTATCGTGTGAAATAACCAATAGTCCAGTTTTCTTACATCTTCAGCTCTATCTTGGAAATCAATAGACATGTGGGTGGGCTGCTGATGAAATACAAGTTTGCCCTGATTTTAGACATATCCAACCATTTTCAAAGCATTTTGAGTCTGTTCAGTCTCAACTGGACCTGCGAGGCCTCCCATTTGTGTAGCTTAAAGGAAACATTGATCATCAGTCCCAGCGATGGCAGCTGTGGTATTTTCCTGGCGTACGCAGACAGAAGACAGCTCAAAAATAGCCTGCATCCTCTGACTATGAGTCTAAATGATAGCTGCTGCCGGGCCAGGAACACAGTTTAGAGATAGTGGGAGGATTCTGCAGTAACAGCCTGAGGGACGTCACAGCTAAAGCGTCATCCGAGCCCTGTGTGCAGTCAGCCTTACAAAATGGCACAACATTGTGCAAACAAACGCTCCACACTATAACAGCTCACCTGTCAGCACGTAACCCCTGGCATCTTCTTTCAAATATCTTTCTTTTATTTCAGCAGCTCAGACTCTTGCCTGTTGGGGGTCGCAAACCTCTGCTCGCGCTCGACAGCTCAGGTTTGCGTTAATATTTGAGGATGCTGAAAAGAAGCAAACGCTTCTGTGCAAATACATATACGCTCTGGGTTTAAAGGTCCTGTGAAGTGTCTTGAAATGTCCAGTGTGGTTCGACGTGTGATGTAACTTCAACTAAAGCATGATGACAGGATGGGTCAGGGAGATTTAAGATATCCCGGACACTTTGATGGCTTCACATATGGACAATACAAACACTTTACAGAGTGAAAGGGTGGGAAAACTATTTTTTTCCTATCCTTCATTTATATTTGATCGTTCTCCTGCACTTCTTTTCCTTCACCCATTCTCCTCTCCACTCAGCTCAAATTGAAAGATCTTATTAAAGTATGAATGTTCTGTATCAATGGAAATAGCTTCATCCATTATGTTATTTCCCAGGGTTTCCACTTTAAGTCAAACATCAAATTGCACTATTTTTCCCTGACTAAAAAGCTTAATTTCCATGACATCAAACAGGCGGAGTTGTGCTTATATATAAATAATACAATATTAAAATATGATGTTAAAATACAACATAATTTTAGGATGTTTTAACTTTATTATAACGACTTAGCCACTATGTACACTACAGCAGGGATCACCGAACCTGTTCCTGGAGGTCCGGTGTCCTGCAGATTTTAGCTCCAACCCTAATCAAACACACCTGAACAAGCTAATCAAGCTATCACTAGGTATAATTGAAACATCCAGACAGGTGTTTTGAGACAAGTTGGAGCTAAACCCTGCAGGGACACCGGACCTCCAGGACCGAGCTTGGTGATCCCTGCACTACAGGAACAACAATAGATAATGATTTTCCTCAGATTTTTAAAACAAATAAAGTACTTACTGCTTGTGTTGCAGCAAAGTGTTTTCTGTCATCTAATTTTTAACACTTGAAGATATCGTTTTGAAGCTAAAGCTCTTAAAATAAATATATTTCCTGACATGCTAGCTTAGTTAACACGTACGTTCTGGTGACTGCATTTGACTTAAATGACTGTAAGTTTATAAGCATGAAAGGAATACATTCATTCATTCATTCATTTTCTTTTCGGCTTAGTCCCTTTATTAATCCGGGGTCGCCACAGCAGAATGAACCGCCAACTTATCCAGCATTTGTTTTACGCAGCGGATGCCCTTCCAGCCACAACCCATCCCTGGGAAACACACATACACTATGGACAATTTAGCTTACCCAATTCATCTTTGGACTGTGGGGGAAACCGAAGCACCCGAAGGAAACCCACGCAACCACGGGGAGAACATGTAAACTCCACACAGAAATGCCAACTGGCCCAGCCGGGGATCGAACCAGCAACCTTCTTGCTGTGAGGCGAACGTGCTACTCACTACGCCACCATGGCACCCGAAAGGAATACAATTGAGATTTAAAAAAATAGACTAAGCACAGCAATAGCTGTGAAACAACAACAAATTTATACAAATATATTGATAAATGAAAACTACAATTTAAAGATATCCCTGATATTCCATGAAAAAATATAAAATGTCCCTGGCTTACAATGTCTGGAATGGACTTTTTAAAAATTCCATGCTATTCCAGAACCCATAGGAACACTGGACTTCATTTGAAATGTCTCAGAGCGATGGGTACAATGGTTTTAATCCCATAGAACTAGACATTATAAAAAAAAAGGCTTGCATTTCAGGGATCTTTTGGCCACTGCAGAGGGAATGCTCCTTGCCAGGGTACTCTACCCAAATTACCTCCCTTTCTTCACAATAGGTTTTTGTTTATATCACAACTAAAAGAGTTATTGAGCTAAGGCACATCTCATTCAGGACTGCCACTTTCTTTAATAGCAATGCTCAAGTATAACCGTTTCTCTGCTTTAAAATACAGCACTCAGTGCAATTTAGATGGGTCTGAAACATTTTGTTTCACCTGATCATTTCAAATTTAAGTATTCCCATATTTTATTTCTTATCCAGGATCAAGACAGTAAGCAGTAAAGTAACAGAATGAAAATCAGACTCTGCTATAAAACAATAAAACAAACTGATTCAGTTCAGTACAATAATTGTGGGTGCTGTGTGCTATGTGCTGTGTACAGAGGAATTAAAAGCTGCTCAATCATGCACAAGAGTTTAATGCTGTTTATTAAAGTAATACTGGGAATGGGTGACATTAATGGAAGAAATTGCCCATCATGTTCATTCATGACTTGTTTAACATGCAAGCGTGTCCCCAAGAAGAAGGCTCATTATGTTTTCTGACTCATTGTCTGCCCCCTGTGGTGAGGATGAATGACTGCGCACTAATAGTTTACTAATTAGCCACACTAAAAGACAAACACGGTGTAAAGCCAAGCCATTAACGATTTATCAAAAGCCACGTGTAGTTATGATAAAATACACATGAATAAGTGCTTCAGTGGAACATTTTGAACATAAACAATGAAGTGTAAAATCCGAAACTTCGCTCCACTCCACTTCAAAGACTTTGCCCAGTAGCCCAAAGGCAGCAGTGCAGCGTGTGATAAGGACCTGCTGTGTAGCAGGCAGATGGTGCCGCTCTGTTCATCTGAGCACACAGTGGTGTTAAGAAGGGGATGAGGGGAAGGTAGGTGCCCTCTCAATGTCAGCCCTGACAGCTCCCTCAATTAGCTATCTCGTAATTCGTCTGGCCGGGTCTCCATGGCGAGGACATCTGGAAGGTCCTAATCTGGACAGAGGACGACTGGACACAGTGCTGTACGATATAGTGCATGTCGATATAAACTCGTTTGACCTACTTTCTATTGCAGAACAATTATTGGAAAGTTTTCTTGAAAAAGTATTGCATATACATAGATAAAAAGATAGGACATTATTAAAAATATAATTGCATGTTTAAAATTACATGAGGGTCTGTAAATGATCATATAAATTTAATTTTGGGTTGAACTATACAATTAACTACCAGTTAAACCTTTGATGTGTACAATCACACCTGTGGGATCAGCCTTGACCGGTTCCTGGAGCGAGCGGTCACACACGTGTAATTATGGCCCGTTTCCACTGAGTGGTATGGTACGGTACGGTTCGGTACGCTTTTAAGGCCGTTTCCACTGTTCCACTTTTTGGTCACCCTTTGCAAAGGATACCAAGGGTACCAAAGGGTGATCAAAAGGCGGAGCTAGACACGCAGCTGAATGCTATTGGTTAACAGAGATACGTCATTTGCTTGCACAACAAGCCAGAATGACAACAAAGGACCTGTCATGTTTAATACACAGCCGAGAGACAATAAACCGAAATAATATAAACATATAATAACGAGCCATGGTTGACCTGAGCTCAAACAAACCTTGTCGTTGTCTTGAACAGCCACAAAGCCAAGAAGAAGAGCAGATTCTCCGCTGTGCCCCATAGTTTTTACGAGCCCGTCTAAAGCGCGAGCGGTTTCGCTTTCTCACTTGCACCCGCGTGCGTGTCAATATTTGAAATAACAAAATTTTTGAGCTGATGATAATAATGTGTGCTTGATTATTGACGTGCTTTTGAAACCCGATCCTGTGCGCTTGATTATTGACATGCTTTTGAAACCCGATCCTGTGCGCTTGATTATTGACATGCTTTTGAAACCTGATCCTTTCAGAAACAGACAAACACATGCAAAAACAAAGGAAAAGCCGGAAAAAAACAAAGGAGCAAATTATTGTTTCAGCAAACATGAAGAAACTGCTACATTTAACCATTATCTTCACCTTCTGGACTATTATGAACTCGGAATGAGGGAATTACTCTCTAACAAGAGGCTACATGTGCTGGTGAAGATTACTGGCACTGACTGTGGGCTCTATTTCGTGTTGTTTTTTTAACCTAAATAAGGCATAAATGTATGCTGTGTGTATTTTTCTGTAATTGGTAAGATATCGCAGACTGTAAGGGGCTGTATGTGTTCATATATGCTGCATTTATTTATTTATTTTATATAATCGCGGACAGTAGGTTATTTCGCATCATTGATCTGCAGTTATAATCAGATCATGTTCATAGAAAGGTTAGTAATGAACATTTATATACCAGTATTTATGTGTATAATAAAGCCTCTGTTTTGTGAGAAGTGCTTCTCGTATGATTTGTGAACGACCCGAAAAGCTTTACTGTAAACATTTCCTCAAGCAAAAATGACGTCGACTGAAACTTTCTGTCGTACACCACGCCCACCAAAAGAGTACGCTTTAGCAGTGGAAACGCAAGCCTGATAAAGGTGACCCGTACCAACAGTACCGTACTGTACAACTCAGTGGAAACGGGCCATTAGAAGGTTGGTGCATAAGTTTATTAATTTGCATAATACAGGCAGTACAATAAGGTATACATATTTCACTTAAATTTGAGCTTACACATGTTTAGTAAATAAGACCCGTGTGCATATTCACACTAGGTACAATTGCCTTAACCCATGCTGAAGCACGCTTGTCCCCTCTCCCCTCTCCCCTGACAGCCTGCACTCACACTGCATCTTTACCTTCCGAGCTGGAGCACGCTTCCGTTATTTATGATGCGACTGTTTTCAGGAAAAGAAGTTTAACAGGAAGAGAAGCACTCTTGCTCAGCACAGTGGACATTGCTTTAGTTATAATGTTTTGCATTATTTTTTGTCGTTCGGGATGCAGTAGGGGCGCCACGGTGGAGTAGTGAGTAGCACGTTCGCCTCACAGCAAGAAGGTCGCTGGTTCGAGCCCAAGCTGGGTCAGTTGGCACTTCTGTGTGGAGTTTGCATGTTCTCCCCGTGGTTGCGTAGGTTTCCTTTGGGTGCTCCGGTTTCCCCAACAGTCCAAAGACATGTGGTACAGGTGAATTGAGTAGGCTAAATTGTGCGTAGTGTATGAGTGTGAATGAGTGTGTATGGATGTTTCCCAGATATGGATTGCAGCTGGAAGGGCATCCGCTGTGTAAAACATATGCTGGATAAGTTGGCAGTTCATTACACTGTGGTGACCCCAGATTAATAAAGGCACTAAGCCGACAAGAGAATGAATGAATGGGATGCAGTGACATGCAGTCAAATATTTTGCAGAACAGATCCACCACTTTTGACAGCCATAAATTATAATAAAAGTCCTCGTGCTGCAGGTATTAGGAGTTTTACTAAAGGTGCAGCTGATGTGAAGCAAGGGGTTTATGTCTTTAATAAACTGTGACAGTTTGTGTTCATTGAAAAGTAAGAATGATTATATTAAATCCTGATGAAACAGTCGCTTAAAAGTAACGTTGCATCTTTAGTTTCGGGCTCAGGCACGCTTTGCACTTACACTACAAGCGTACTGTGCCAAAGCCCAACCGAGCCGCGCTCTGGCACACCTCTTCCAAACGGGCCAGGGCTGGCCAACTGACCCGCATCTGGGCCCTTTTTGGAGCACTCACACTTGTCAAACGAACCAGGCTAAGCGCCCGGGCATGGTTCGGATAGCATAGTCTGATTGCACCCTTTTTCGCATCAGATACAGTTGCGAGAACATTTAGTCTTTTCTTTGCCCAACTGAACAGCAGCTGATGAATTAACATATTATAAATCCAGCAGCTCTGAATCACAGGCTAACATAGCGGCGATCACCCATCATAGATCAAATAATAGAATAATATTCTAGAATTAGAATATATCATATTTAACAGTATAATTAGAACATTTTTCAATACTTGTAGAAAATAGTAAAAATAAAACAAAAAAGAAACTATATGCATCATCAGGCTGTGCAGTGTCACGTCAGGTCAAGTTGATGCTTCACAATGTAAACTTTAAAGCAGTATGATCTAAATTATGGTCACATTTAAAATATGGTGGGGGTGGGGTATTTATAATTAACCTGTGGAAAGGTTAAAGTGCAGCTGTAGATAATTAAATAAATCAATAATTAAATTAAATCAACTATCAATTAAGTCAACCAACCAACCAACCAACCAATCTATCTATCCTGTTTAATGTACAAATATAAATTGTTAAAGTAAAATTCAGTAGCAAAAGGTAATGATGGAAAAACAAGTGGTGCTGGATCTTGGCTTTTGTTGCTGATTTTCATTATATTGAGTATGTCTTGGGGTTTCTTAGTCCATAAAATGTCCGTACAATTTTTTTGACCAAGTCAGTGAAGTCCAGTAGATTCTACTGACTTTCATAATATGGATGAAAAAAACAAAACAAAACATCAGTATTGGAAAGACATGAGTGTGTGTGAATGATGATATCATTTTCATGTTGGATGAAAAATCCCTTTAACTAATGACCAATGTGCTAATTAGGATCATTGTAGCCAACTCGTATTCATCATGGCTTAATTTTGGTGTTATTCACACATCAATCTTCTGTGTCTTTTACATAATGCAAAATATGGGTTGCAAAAAGCAATGACGCAAATGCTGCCGGTGTCAAGAACACACCAGCTTTGACACACTCAAACGCATGGCGAATCTCTCTCTCAAATCAATGTCAGGCACAGATAGAAGGTCAGGTCAAGTCTGTCACATCTCTCGCCAGAGTTGCCCCAGCCAAAGCATCCCTTCTGAGCTTTGTCAGCATGTGAAGCTTAAACAAATGGCAGCTATCAACTCCACAGCCAAACCACTGCCGCCTCTGGCTGGCAGGTGCAGTCCATGTAGAGTAACACACTATCCCTAATTGTCAACATTATACAACTTTCAGCAGCAGGCTTCAGAGAGATATATACTGTACTTTGCTTTGAACCAGGGTTGTCAAATGTACGTCTTGAAACCACATGACAATAAAATGAGCTTCACATGTTAAAATCCCATCTGAAATGCAAATTTAAAAAACAAATGTTTCAAGTAATCTTAACATTTGGCTTTAAAATGTGCAGCTTGTGTGATTTTTCTGTAAAGACCTTTCAGAAATACTGACAATGTCTTTTCATCTCGCAGTGAAATTAATGTAACTACAGAATTGCAAACACAAACATGCACAAATAACAGGGGCTATGAAAAATGTATAAACACCATAAACCCCTCTGTTAAAATTTCTGAAATGTTTTATGAGACTTTAAAGCTTAAAAAATAAATGAAACAAAAAATAAACTACAGCTAACACTAGACTCATCAACACAATAAAACATAATATTGACAAATAATCCATACATTATCCATATACAATCCTATACTGTCCTATACAACTATTTAGACCACACTGTCTCTAATATCTGCTTAAAATCTCAGCATAAACAAGGTCTGGAGGATTTTTAAAGAGATTACAGCAGACTGCATTGCCTGGTGTTTTGATCCATTCTAACTGGAGCACAATAACTGTAACCAAAGCTGATACGTAAGGAAGCCTGACTGTACTTCCACATAATTAAACCATCCTACTAATAACATGAGCGCTAGCGTGACCCCCTAACGTTACCACAAAAGATTTCAAGGAACTTTTCACATTTCTTCAGTTTCCTCCTCCTCAGCCAGCTGTCTCCTCTCCATAGATGCACTGAGGCTGGTGGCCATATGCTGGCTCTCTGACTTGCCGCAGGCTTTGGGAGAACAGTAGGAGCACAGGAGGAAAACACAGCACTCGAATCTACATTACTAGTGCAGATAGAGACTGTCTAACAGTCAAAACAGCACAGAACGTAGCATATAGAAAGGATGCAACTTCCAATGAAGGATTACAACATCAAACAGCTCTCAGAGCACCCTGATTATTAATATTCAGCATGTCAAACTTTGCAGCGTTGTGAATAATCTCTCATTTAATGTTTTCACTGACAAATATTACATACTTGGGCTTTTCCAAACAAAGTGCCAGTTGAAAATTTAATCAAGGATGCCTTCAAAAACACACTGACAGAAACCTGCAGCGACAACAAAGCTGGTTGATCTCCAGAAAGATTATTTTGTGATTATTTCTGTTTATATTCAGCCACTAGTTTCCAGCGACTCTTGGTTAAGCTTTAGCTTTTTTGTAGTGCACTCTCAGTAATGTGAACATTTAGCCCAGACCATGCTTTTTCCCTCACATTTTGTTGCAACCTTGTGATAAGACTAAGTACATTCATCAAATATATGGTTGGTGGGGAGGGGTTTCCGGAGTTATACAGTAGCTGACATATTATTTCTATTGGCAAAAAATAGTTAAAGGCAAAATGTTTAAATCTTCTATGAAATGCTAATAAATTTTTTACAAACTTCCCATACAATATTTTTACAAATATTATTTAACACATTTAAAACATAATTTGGTCTCACTTTATATCAAGTGTACTTAACTGCTATGTACTTGCATCAAAAAAATAAATACAATGTACTTACTGTGTTCATAACGTATTTGAGAACACTAGTTCTCTTGAGCTGGGATAGGGGTGGGGTTAAGGACAAGTTTGGTGATATCGGTAGGTTTAAGGGTGGGTTAAGGTGGAAGTGAGGTTCAACAGTGTATTTACAAATGTAATTACAGAAATTAATTACAGATGTAATTACATGCAGGCATTTAATCAAGCATAAGTACGATGTAAAAACATGTATTTATACAATAAGCACATTGTAACAAAATATTAATTTCGATGTAAGTACATATTAGTTAAGGCCACTTAATATAAAGTGGGACCCATAATTTTAATAATTATTTTCTAATAACTAATTTATTCAGTTATTAGAAATTAAAAACTAATAAGTTATTAGTAATTTTGTGTGAATTGCCTCTTCTTGTTGAAATGTAAAATGCCTCATTAATTGTAAGTCACTTTGGACAAAAATGCCTGCTAAATGTAAATGTTAGGTAGTCATTGCCATGATGACAGTACATTATATCTTACTAGTGAAGAAGATTTTTTATTCTCTGACAGCATTATCTGAGTGAGTGAGTGCAGCAAACAGGCCATCATGTGAACTAAAGATACTGTGGTATGTGTAAAACCCACAGAGGCACAGGAGCCTGCTATGAGAAGCCACTGTAGGCTGTAGAATATATGACTGATTATGTAAAGAACTGATAATATATGTTAAATACTCATATCAAGCTATATGTGTAAAACTCTTCAGATTGTCTAGGGGAGACTTCAGGTTGTCCTGAAGGGCTGTTTTCAGACATCTCGGCTTTATTATGTTGAATAAAGTCTATTTTGTGGTCTCCAAATCCACCAGTCTGATTCGTCGTTAATTAATGAAAAGGCCAACAACTACGACACTAGTTAGTTTGCAAGATATAATATTCAGCTTAAAGTGCATAAATTATTAAATAACTGGCAAGTTAAGTTAAAAAAATAATTAAACAATATTGACCTATATATATTGACATATATATTTATATATATATATATATATATATATATATATATATATATATATATATATACAAATAAATATCTATTTTTAGATATTTATAGACTACAGTCATGTCATGTTGTCCCTTAATAAATAAAATAATAAAATAAAATAAAATGTAAAATAAAATAAAATAAAATAATAAAATGGAAAATAAAATGTAAAATAAAATGTAAAATAAAATGTAAAAACTGCTTTTATTCCAGAAAAATTAAAAGAAATAAAATCTTCTCTAGAAAATCCTGTCAAAAAAATTCTTGTCCTGCTAATCATCACTTTTGAAATATTTGAAAAAGAATAAAAACTTCATAAGCGGGATAATAATTTTGCTTACAACTATGTAATATCTCTTAAAACTACAGGCAGTTCTCCAGCCACCAAAACAATAGGCCATCCAATGCAAACATGCTAGCAACCAACACATGACTGAGCTTGACAATCACAATCTAACAAGTGGAAAAAAATTTAATAAACAGACAGGCTTCACCAGTGGGTTTCTACAATGCTTAACACAAGCCTTGTGTTTCGAGACACAGTTAATTTTTTTAATGAATATGTCAACTGTGATGAAAACAAAAGTTCTAATGCTAGGGGTGATCACTGGGGTTTCAGGTGAAAACCCCACAGCAAAAGTAGACAAAGGTCATACATCTTGCCTGACACGTGGATGCTGGTCACTTGAAATTAAATAATCAGAATCATTTAAAATGAATATTTTCAAATCTGAAATGCTGTGAAATTACTTAAAAAAAAAAAAAGATATTCAATTTCCCATTTCACATGTTCTTTATTAACGTGAGAGCCTACTCCCAAGGGACATGCAATGATTTCATCTTCTTCTGTACTGCACATTAAATCATTCAAATTCGCTCAATCATTCACTTCACCATTACCGCCGTTTTCACCTCACGGTACTAATAAAAAGCAAATCAGACGCATCCTGTTAGGGCCTCTGAGGATAAACATGTTGTGACCCACAGGAAAACAACAACAACAACAACAACAAATGAATATTGATTGCTTCTCTGGCAGCCTCCTTGATACACAACGGAGTGTTTTATATACTGGTATTGGCACATATATAGATGCATTGACATACAGTGAAGGAATAGAGAAAAAAAAGAGAGAGAAGGACAGAGCAACATGCTGAGACACAACCACAGAGCAATAAACACTCACAGACAGACAGAGAGACAGACAGACAGACAGACAAATAGACTGGCAGAAATGCAGAAAGACTGAATGTCAAACTAATATATTGGTAGATGGTCAGATATAAAGACGTCTAATTACAAACTTTTATTTTGAATGTAATGACATTGTAATTACATTGTTACAACATTGCATTTACATCTGATATATTTAATTACAAACTTTTATCTTTTGTGTCATTATTATAGTGTCATAGTATTATATTATAATGTCATAGGTATTATAGTGTCATTACATAGTGAATACTATGTCATTACATTCTAGCTACATTGTAGTTACATCCTAGATAAGATTTATAAATGTAAATGTTTCTTTGTACAGTATATTGCATGTACAGTATTTGGCTATTTATAGATGTATACATAAATATACACAGTACACACGTAACTAATGTGTCATTACATCCTAATTACAATGTCATTACATTATAATTACATTGCTATTACATCAAGAATATTTATAAACAAATGTATTTATGTATTTATACGTAAAAATACGCTGTACATATGTAACTACAAACTTTTATTTTGGATGTAATTACATTGTTATAACATTGTAATTACACCTATAATAGTATTGCTATTGTGTTTTTCTATATTTCATGTACAGTATTTGTGTATTATAGTTACACACCTATACACAGCACACATGTAATATGTACTTACAAACTTTTATCTTGTGTGCAATTACTGTGTCGTCACACTTTAATTACCATGTCATTGCATTGTAACTACATTGCTACTACATTTTAATTACATCCAAGATGATATCTATAAACATGTTTCTATACATTTCAAGTACAGTATTAGTTTATTTTATGTAAATATACACAGTACATATGTACTGTAATAAACTTATTTTGGATGTAATGACACTGTAACTACATTGTTATAACTTTGTAACTACATTTGGGATGTAATATGTGATTACAAACTTTATCTTGTGTGCACTTACTGTGTTGTTACATTGTAATTACATTGTAGTTACATCCAAGATAATAATTATAAATGTAAATGTTTCTTCGTATATTGCATGTAGCGTATTTGGTATCTATAATGCACAGGTAATTACATTGTAATTACCATGTCATTACATTGTGTTATTACATTGTAATTACATCAAATAATATAAGAAAAAAGAAAGAAAGAAAAAAGAGAAAGAAAGAAAAACAAAAGAGAATAATGATGGAACAACAAATAAAACAATATAAGGAACAACATAACAACTGACAGAATGTCTGACAGATACAATATGTCAACAGAACAACAGACATCAGACAGAAACACTGACAAAATGACAGAGCAGCAGATGGATTAACAGACAAGTGGGTATACAGACAGAGAGACAGACAGGCATTCAAAGAATAACAGGCAAACAGTCTGAAAGGCGTATAGATGACAGAAAGACAGACAGGCAGATGTATAAATTGATAGACCGCAGACTGACCTGTGCTGCTCTGAATGGTTCTGACAGTAGTGGTGGTCCTTGGTGGTGAGGCCGGGAGCAAAGGGCTGTCGTCGTCCTGCGAGCAGCCCTGGTCAATGGCACGCACGTAACTGTGACTCCTCATGCGGAAACACCCGGGCATGGGCAAGTCCAGGGCGTCCACAGCATGAGACTCCATTTCATTAAACACACTCTCACACATGGCCTCGATCTGCCCGTTCACCTCCACCTCACTCACCTGCAGAATGGCAGAAGAGAAAAGAAGAACAGAGAGAAGGACAAGAAATCTGAATTAGAAAAGAGAGGAAAAACAGAGCCCAGGGGAAAGAGTGGGTCTCATTCGTCCAATGAGTATTAGGACCCACTTACCATAGGTTACATTAGTTCAACTGAAATGGAATATATTAAGTATGGGGCGGGGCTTTCTTTAGCGCATCATTCCCTCACAGCAAACTAACGGTTAGAGAGGGTATCAATATGCAGTTGTTATGGAAGCCCTCAGGTTTGGGTCAACAGAAGGACCGCCACTCCAAACATGGAACCAAATGGTCAGACTTTCATTGAAGATCACCAAAACAAAACAAAAAATTTTCAGCGGAATTACTTGGATTGATTAATCACCTTAAGAATAACTATGTTCGCTGGTAAAATGAACAGTGTAAATTATGATTTCAAATGGACTTTAAAACAGTAACAACATTTAATTCACGCGTCAATAAACTTTTACATTTGGTGCAGAAACAATGAAGGAAGGGAAAATGAAGCTGGAGATTGCAGAGAAGTCATTAGGAGAAAGTGAGAAACACACAAGCAAGGGCAAGAGGTGGAAGAGCCAAAAAGGAAACGGTAAGGCTTGAATGACAAGCTAAATAATGGCGTAAGACACACAATATACTGTAGTAGGAAATCTTCAAGTGGGGATTACTGACATGGGAGAAGATGGAGGGAGTGTGTTAGCATCAACATCTTCATTAGTGTTGATTGGAACAGAAACTGAAGGTGGATGAGAGTGGGAGATTAATGAAGACGTGATAAGGTAGAACTGTGGAAAGTGGAGGACTGGGTATTTTGGACAGCTTGAATCTCTGCCCCGATCCCTGCACCCATGAGAGTTAAATGGGCATATTCATTTTGTAAAGTGAAATTCTTATTTTGATGAATGTTTTTGCTTGAAGAAACATGAAAACTCTGTCCATTGTCTGTCTGGTTGCCACTCCATTGATTATTTGGCTTTGGGATCAATAAAAAAAGTACTTTCATTTAAACAAAATAAAAAATAAATAATATAAAACAGTAAACCAATGTCTTACAAACAGTTATACGCTAGCTATGTTTCCATCCCATGCTAATTAAATGTACGCAAAAACTGTAATGTCGCATAACTTATTTGTGAATAACGAATGTTTTTTCAATTCAATTCACCTTCATTTGTATAGCGCTTTTACAATGTAGATTGTGTCATAGAAGCTTCACATAGAAGGTTAAAGTAAATTGAAACAGTGTCAGTCCAGAGTTCAGTGTTGAAGTTCAGTTCAGTTTAGTGTGGTTTAGTATCCACTACTGAGAGTCCAAACACTGAGGAGCAAATCCATGAATGCGCAACTCTACAGGTCCCGAACCAAGCAAGCCAGTGGCGACAGCGGCGAAGAAAAAACTTCACCTATTGGTGAAAGTGAAGAATTAAAAAACCTCGAGAGAAACCAGGCTCACTCGGGCACGACCATGTCTCCTATGGCCACACGTCATGTGCAGAGCTGCAGTCTAGGTGCCATCCAATGAGTCAATGAGTCATCACTTCCTCAAAAACTGGCACCAGATATCTTATAGAAAATGCAATTTGCTGTGGTAGGAGAAGCTGCATGAGTCTTTTTTTATATAATAAATTACTTGTGCCTTGGAAGATGGTGCTGATACACAATGAATGTGTAGTGGCTTTTGGAGGTGTGAGATGCTCTTTAGGAGTGCAGATACAACACAGCTCTGGGAGGTAATGACACTGAACCACTGCGATGACAGACTTTAGTTAAGGCATTTTAGAATGACCAAAACAACACTTCAGATGTTTTACAATACACTGGTTTGTCCGTTAATGCCCTGCTATGCACCTATTTTTATCATCACACGATAAACTTTTTTCAATGGACATACTTGGAATTTATTTGGTAAAAGTGTTTCCGTCGGTAGTTTATGTGCTTTTCTTCTGTTTATCCTACTCAGTTGTGCGCATATGTTTTTTATGTGCATTTTCCAAATGTATGCAGCATTTCCGTCAAGCATTTTTATGCAATATTCCAAAATGCACATAATAATAGGTGGATGGAAACATAGCTATTGTCAAAAAGATAGTTTGACCTATCTGCCTCGGACATGGCAGTGGTCACCTATATGAATAAAAAAAAATACTATAATACTTTTTAGTAGACATTATATTGTTTTTGAACCATACTATAGTAAAGTACTTCAATAACTCTTGTACAGTAGTAATTCTATAGTTGCTGTAGTAATAAAACAACAATTAAAATAAAAAACAAATATCCTCATACTGCTTCTTTTAGATATAACTATGTATATCTATACTGTATATCGTACCACAATTTAGTTAAAGTTAAAGTATGTTACAGTGTTTATTAGTTTTTTAGTTCACTATATTTATCACTAGAGTATGCTGTAGCATGTTTAGTTATAAATACTACAATATGTACAGAATAACACAATTTATAATAGCATAGTTCAAAAACACTATAGTAATTACTATACTTTACTATATATTTTGTCATGTAGGCACTACACACTATAATAAAATATTAATATGCCTGTCAGTGCTCCACAACATAATAAAAGAAATTAATAGTAATGGCACCAACACTAACTATCATGTGACATCTACAAAGTCTTTACAGGTAGTGTTTTGTTTGTTTGTTAGTTTGCTTGTGAGGAGACCATTTTGTTTTTGTATATTGCTCTTAGAGTAGAGAGCACACATGTCAAATAACAGTGATGTCATATTTGACATTTTTTTTTAATTAGCATGACAAATGTGTGCTTGGGGACAAAGTGTGCCTCAGATGGATGAGTAACTGTCTGACGAATGCAATGGCACCCCATTTCTAAAAAACATGGAGAATGTTGGACATGTACATTTGAGATTGAACACTGTTATGGGAATGATTCAAACACATCTCATTGCTGAATCAGAATTCAGTTTCATGGTTTGAACTTGATTTCTGGCCTTCCTCCCCCTGCACCCCGCTACCACGGTGTGTTTGGGGGTGAGCACAAACCTGGCTGATGGTGCTCATAGCCCTCATGTAGCTCTCGTTGCGCGAGCGATATTGGGGAGAGGCTAGCAGAGCTTTGGGGTCCAGGGTGTCCAGGCTCCTATTGATGGAAACTTCACTCACCGCCCGCAAGTAGCTGTGACTCCGGATCTGCAGTTTTGGAGAGTGTTCTTGGGAGATCCTACAGACGGAGGACAACACAGAAGATATTTCATTATTGCACACTCTGGAATCAACAAGTCACAAAGTTTAAAACGGCATTGTTTAGAGGGAAATGTCCTAGTGTTTTCACATTTCTCAATGTATAAAAATGTAGCAGTATTTGGAACGATACAATTATGTATATACAAAAAAACATAGATGTACAATTATCTTATAGAGATTAAAATTCCCTAAAAACAAGGTTTGTTATAAATTGTCAAGGCTAAACAAATGTATTTAAAAGACAAATAAAAGGGAACGCTTAAAATACTCCCCAGGTGGCATTTAACAGAAGCAAACTTTGCTGTGATATATATATATATATATATATATATATATATATATATATATATATACAGTATGTCACAAAAGTGAGTACACCCCTCAAATTTCTGCAGATATTTATTTATATCTTTTTATAGGACAACACTGCAGAAATGACTCTTTGATACAATAAAAAGTAGTCAGTGTAAAGTTTGTTTAGCAGTGTAAATTTAGTGTCCCCTCAAAATAACTAAAAATACAGCAAATAATAGCTGAACCCTTGGCAACAAAAGTGAGTACACCCCTAAGAGAAAACGTACAAATTGAGCATGATTAGTCATTTTCCTTCCCCTGTGTCATGTGACTCATTAGTATTACACTGTCTCAGGTGTTTCCAGATAGCAGGTGAGTTAAATTTGGTATAAAAGCTTTTCCACTCTCTCAACCTGGCCACTGAAAGTTCAACATGGCATCTCATGACAAACAACTCCCAGAAGACCTGAAAAAATTGTTACTTTGCATAAAGATGGCCTAGGCTATAGGAAGATAGCCAACACTCTGAAATTGTGCTGTAACACAGTGGCCATGGTCATTCAATGCTTTAAGAGGACAGGTTCTTCTCAGAACACTCCTCGCCATGGTCAGCCAAGGAAGCTGAGTGCACGTTCTGAGCGTCACATCCAAAGATTGTCTTTGAAAAACAGACGGATAAGAGCTTCCAGCATTGCTGCAGGTATTAAAGGGATGGGAGGTCAGTCTGTCAGTGCTCAGACCGTACGCCACACATTGCATCAAATTGGTCTGCATGGTTGTCCTCGAAGGAAGCCTCTTCTAAAGACGATGCACAAGAAAGCTCGCAAACAATTTGCCGCAGACATTGAAACTAAGGACCAGGATTACTGGTACCATGTCCTGTGGTCTGATGAGACCAAGATAAACCTATTTGGTTCAGATAGTGTCAAGCATGTGTGGTGGCAACCAGGTGAGGAGTACAAACACAAGTGTGTCTTGTCTATCATTAAACATGGTGGTGGGAGTGTCATCATGTGGGACTGCATGAGTGCTGCTGGCATTGGGAAGCTACATTTCAATGATGGAAAGATGAATTCTGACAAGTACTGTGACATACTAAAGCAGAGCATGATCCCCTTCTTCCAGAAACTGGGCCATAAAGCAGTGTTTCAGCATGATAATGACCCCAATTACACCTCACTGGCTTGCTAAAGGGGCTCAGGGTAAAGGTGATGGACTGGCCAAGCATGTCTCCAGAACTAAACCCCTTAGAACACCTCTGGGGTATCCTGAAAAGGAAGGTGGAGGAGCACAAGGTGTCAAATGTCCACCACCTTGGTGAAGTTGTCATGGAGGAGTGGAAGAGGATTGCAGTGGCAACCTGTGAAGCTCTGATCAACTCCATGTCCAAGAGAATTAAAGCTGTGCTGGAAAATGATGATGGCCACACAAAATATTAACTTTAAAAAAAAATTCTAAGGGGTGTACTCACTTTTGTTGCCAGGGGTTCAGCTATTATTGGCTGTATTTTTAGTTAGTTTGAGGGGACACTAAATTTACACTGCTAAACAAACTTTACACTGACTACTGTTCATTGTGTCAAAGAGTCATTTCTGCAGTGTTGTCCTATGAAAAGATATAAATACATATTTGCAGAAATG
>CAIGQQ010016169.1:0-19597 GCA_903798035.1 Danio albolineatus | reverse complement strand
CTATTAATTTCTCTGGATTTACAATATATGTGTTTGGAATTTTTTATTTTATATATTTTTTTGCTTAAAAATGTTGACGTGAAAATAGCTCAAAACAAAATCTTCCAAAATGTGACATTTTCTTAGTTTATAGTTTCTTTTTATTTCTTAGTCATGTTTAAACAACATAACAGAAACCTTTTAACTTCAAGTTAATTAACTGATATTTAATAGAATTTGTTAAACTTTTATTATTCAGGCCAATTTTCATGTCTTAAACAAACTAATTAATGACTGTAACAAACAAATAAACAAACAAACAAACAAACAAACAAACAAAAAAACAAATGAGAGAGTGAATGAACAAAGAAACGAGCGAACAAACAAACGAGCCACCGAACGAACAAACAAACGAGTGAATGACCAAACAAACGAATGAGCAAACGAACGAACAAACGAGCGAGCGAACACGCAAGTGAACAAACAAACGAGTGAGCGAACGAATGAACGTACAAGTGAGCAAACGAAAGAACGGACAAATGAACGAGCAAGCGAGCGAACAAACAAGCGAGCAAACAAGCGAACAAACAAGTGCGCAAACAAGCGAACAAACAAGTGAGCTAACAGGCGAACAAACTAATTAACTAACTATATAACTAACTACCTGACTGACTGACTGACTGACTGACTAACTGACTAACAAACTAACGGTCTTACAGACTAACTAACTAACTTAGGAATGAATGAACGAATGAACAAACTAATGAATGAAGAGACAAACAAATAAATGAACAAACAAACAAATAATATTAAAATGAAACTTTCTGCTGTGGCAATCCCTGACAAAAAAGGCAAATGAAAGTGAGATAACTAAAGTCTTTATCAGTTCTCAACAATCCATTCATTTCAGAAAAAGTTTGTCTCTCAAAGATATTGAGAGAGGATCATGAATGGATTCCGACTAAACCACATAGCTCTGCCTCTCTTTCCTATAGGGACCAGAAAAAAAATTGAGGCGGTTTGCTTGGGAGATTCTGCTACAGTCCTTATATCAGTGTTGCAGTGCCAAGGGACAGAAATAATGGAGCTATTGGTGGAAGATAAGCCAGACATTGAGGATTAAGTGGAGGCTGAGTTTTATGAAGAGCGGGGCCTGAAGGACAGCTATTCTCTGTCTTTATCAGCCATGCCGGTGATTACTAGTCTAATGGCACCTGCCTGTGAGAGTTTCTCCCCACCAGCCACAAATCCAATCAAGTTTATCATTAAATCGCCTGCTTTGTAATAAGGGTTTTTTGTAGGGAAAACACTGACTACAAATCCAAATGGATTGTAATCCCTTTTGTAGATTGGTCATTTGTTTGGGCTCAGGTAATTGCAGTCGTTTTAATAAAAAGCACGATTCAATCCCAGTGTTCAATGGTTCGTTTTTCAAAAGCTGCAAGAATGATTATAAAACATGGGGAAAATGTGCTGCATAAATTAGAATCTTTCTACTGTAGCTTAAGGTGTTAGAAAATTTACAAAAATATAGATTAGAGCAGGAATGGCGAACACATGAACAGTATATTGGTAGGACATTTGTGGAAGAGTGGATCATGAATAAAGCATCATTATTTTCAGTCTTTCCAGGAACATTTCAGGTTGCTAAAATTGGATTGACTGCTGTGCTTAGCAAAACAGCAGACAGTAATGGGGAACATGTTCAGAATCTTGGCTAATGTTCAGAATAAAATAATAATAACAATAAAAATGTAGTAATGCTTTCAGGGCAGTTCCTTTATGAAAGTTACTAATTTGTACTCTTTAATTACTAATATTTGTTCTTCATGTAACAAATATATACCAATAAGGTAAAAACAGGCTATTGATGGGTAAAAATGATTCAAGTGAGCACATTTTTGAAAATATCATTATCATTGATGTGAATGCTAAAATAGCTATTGTAAAAACGACCTGCACTATTCACATTATTGGTGTTAATTGGCCTCTACAGTTTCTTTTATGTGCAAACATCTGATTAACACTTGATTTCCATCTATTTTAAGCATTAAAGTAATAAAACCATAAGCTGAAAGTGCTGTCGTATTGACTGTACATAGACATTTTCCAGCTTTCAAGGCCTATAGTGTAATTTGGGTGAGCCTATAGTGTAACACATGGTGTATATTAGGTATGAACCTGTGCATTAAAGTGTATTATCTATGAAAGTATAAATGCTAATGAAAGTATAAATGCTATATATAAATGCTATGTAAAAATGCTTCAATCATGTTTTGTATTATCATAAATAAATTAATGATGAATAATTATTAATTTATTGCAGCTGGAAGGGCGTCCGCTGTGTAAAACATATGCTGGATAAGTTGGCGGTTCATTCCGCTGTGGCGACCCCAGATTAATAAAGGGACTAAGGTGAAAAGAAAATGAATGAATTATTAATTTAGCCTCTTTATAATGTGGGACTAACTGCTAACTGCTGAAACTTTTTGATTTAGAAGCTTATTCGTATAAATTGTTCGTACATTTCTCATTTCTACATTTTTATTTTATATGAAATTATCATGCCCCAATAATATTTAGATTTATTGGTGGGGTTTGGGGATTTTGCACACAAAAAATTGTAAATTAAATTAAATGAATTCACACTACATTAGCCTTTTTTTTTTTCAACAATATGGAAAATAACTGATGACTTCTCAGGAGATTCCGTGCAGGTCTTGACCCATTCAAGTTCCATACCACTACAAACTATTTTATTTTAAAGTCAATTACAGTTAAACATCAAATCTAAACAAACTCCTTTGGATTAGATAAATAAAAAGATTGATAAAATAAGAATAATTTGGGTGAACTATCCTGTAGATTAGAAGGAAGTCTAAGAAGAAGAAAGGTATATCTTTTTTGTTCCGAGAATGCATTTATGTATTTCTTCCACCGGATATCCTTCAAAGATCTTTAAAGTGGAAGTAAAGTAGATAGTCAAGTTTACATTATTTTATAAATTGGTTTACACTTTAAATGAAAATTTATATTACAAACTCGATTTATGTAACCACTTTAAAGAAAAGAGCACATCTTACTATAGTTTTTTAGCGCAAGGGCGCCGCCATCTTGGAATATCGCTGTGTCTGACAACACGGGGTTGGTTCCGTTCCCTCAGCTGAACAGATACAGCAAAAGTAGTGGACTATAGTAGTGGAATACACAGACTGCAAAGGCTTATTTAACATAATGCGTGAAGTTGTGGACGTCGAAGTGGTGCAAATACAACAATTAGATGTGTCTGATATATAAAAATATATTTATTCAACTTTTCTCTTTTCCCCCTTTTAATTACCAATGGTTTGATGCAGGTTGGTCCACTCTCTGTATTATGCTGCCTGACTGGGTTTCAACAAGGTCTGGATGATGTACAGTAATGGGGCGGGTACTTTCACTTTTCACTGCTACAGCCCCTCACATCTTTTCGTGTTCAAACATGGTTCAAACCAAACTAAGATTGGCAGGGTTTTTCACATGGCAGGTTTTTATGTCCTTCATACATATTGCGACTAGAAAAGGGAATATGTCTTGACAATCCACAATGATATCACGTGAAATCATGTATCATTTTAATCGCTGCATCTGAATGTAAATCCCCTTATCAGGCAGTGCTGGAGCAGCGTGTGAGAGTGGACCAAAGTGCATCAAACGAAAGGTATAAAATAAAATAAGAAAATGTATAAATATTAGAAACAATTTTGAAGCTTGTATTTGCACCAGCTCTACAATGCATGTCCACACCTTCACGCATTGTTAGGCTTTGCAGTCTCCGTGTTCAGGCCATTACTTCCACCGTATCTGTTCTGCTGAGGGAACAGAACCAACCCTGTGACGTCAGACACAGCGATTGTTACGAATGCGTACAGGGAGATAGAGTTCCAAATGCAGGCTTTAATAAGCCAAGGGATGGTCAGACAGGTAGGGTAAACAGGAACAAACAGTAACATGAGGGTCATCAAAAGCGAAATCCAGAAAGGCAGGCAAAGGTCAGGGCAGGCAGCAAATACTAAAAAAGGTCCAAAAATCAAAACACGGATACATACCAAATGCCAGGAACCAGGAAACCGCTGGGTAACGCACACTAACAGTGATACAGACTGAGCAAAGATGTGTTAAAGGTAAGGTGTATATATAGTCCTAGTAATCAGTCCTCATGAGATTCAGCTGTGTAACTGTAATCAATGGTGAACTGGAACTGGCATGTTTAAAGTGCATGATGGAATATGTAGTCCAGTTCAGTGGCAGATGTGATGTGTCAATAGCCTTCTAGTGTGTCTGGTGGGAACTCAACTTGGTGACTGTAGGTGTGTCCCAAATCGCATACTTGTGCACTATTCTACGGCATTTTGAAGTATAAATAGTGTAATTAGTGCGTTCACACTGAAAACTCTACAAATAATAAGTGCACATTAATTACCCGGATGATGCACTCATTCCACCGGTAATATGAATTGTGGAATGATGGACACTACACTCACTAAACGACCACAGCTTTGCTCACGTAATGGAAGGGGCGGAGCTATCGGGCGCACATGTTGGATAACTTTATTTATATTGGATTGTGAAAACAAAATTCTCCTACGAGAGGGATTATAGCGCCTCCCGACGGTGAATGCGGTTATACTCATACCAGGTATTATTTGGTATGTTGTTCATTTATTTTACTAATTTGGCGACTGTCAAACGTCATCAGGGAAACGGTTTGAACTTCCGCTTAGTAAAAAAGCCATTAGTGCTCCATTTGGGACAGCACTACATACATATACGATGCTGTTGAGTGTGTAAGTGCATAAGTACATAGTGCATAAGTGCATAGTGTATAGTGTGTCATTTGGGACGAAACTTGTGACAGCGATATTCCAAGATGGCTGCTCCCTAGCTCTAAAATCTATAGCAAAACACACCTTTTTCTTCAAAATTGTTCCCTTAATCGAGTTTGTAATATATATTTTCAATAAAGTGGAAACCAATTTACAAAATAATGTAAACTTGACTGCTTCACTTCCACTTGAAAACTTTAAACCTAGTTTTTCATAAAACAATCTCAGTAACAGTATCCATACCGTTTGCAAAATGACAAAATGCAAGGTTTCCTTAATGTTTTTTTGTCTTCTAATTTTTGCATAAGCAAGAAAAAGCATAATAAATTGAAAGCCTTGCGCCAAGCCTTGTGACCTAAAAAAATGATGCGTCCTTGTATTTATATTGGTGCGGTGCACACATATTTTAAATGAAATGGAGATTACGCCACTGTACGCTGGTTGGGAAATAGCTTTGAGGCAGCTGCACACCTTGCTGTTGGATGCAGAACCTGTCCCGCTTTTAATCAATGTGACTGCTTTCCTATGAGGAATAAACTGAATATCATTACCCATAAACTTAACTGAACTCAGTGCTCACCCACATTAATATTAATTTAGCAGAAAGAGGTTGTTGCTCTGGGATAACTATGGGGTTTCCATTAGATGTAGAAGCTCATGCATATGAATTTCAAGGCATCTACTTTCCCGGGCCGTCTGACGGAGGTCAGCTGAGGATGACATGGCCATTACAAAGGTGAATGTTTAATAAGATTCTTAAAAACAAGAATGAATATACTGCAAAATAATTGAAAGAAATAAAGGTGTCCAATCAATCACAAATGTGTTTTTTTTGTACTGGTTTTTAATTTTTATGGAATTTTTCATTTACTTGTTAATTAATTATATGCTATGCCCTTATGATCAAAGCTTTAAAATGATTAAGATTTTAAATGTTTTTGAAAGCAGTTTCTCATGCTCACCAAGACTGCATTCATGTGATGTAAAAACAGTAATGTCGCAATATATATATACGATTAGGTGCCCAAGAAACATTTGTGATTATTATTATTCATTTATATATAATTTTTTTTTTAATATTTACCAAATTTTCCCCAATTTTTTTTCCACAAAATGTTTTGATGAATATAATGTTAAATGTACATCACTATAGAATTATTAATGACTTAATGTTACGTATTTGTGTTATTTGTGCTTTATGTTCTCTGTCTCTCTCGCCCTGTTCTCCCGTGTCTGCTTTCAGATTCTCCAGTTCCGGCTATTGGTCACTTCATCCGTCAATCATTTCATCCCGTTAAGTCACTCTGACATCATGTCCAATAGGCAAAGACTTCTCGTTATAAAAGCGCGCGCCAGACCCCAGTTCAGCCCTTCTTCTTTCCTCTTGTTACCATCTTGTCTATGTGTTGATTGCGTTGCGTTGTAGAATGAAAAAACCCTGTCTGACTGTGTGTTTCGTTGTTGCCTGTTTCTGTGTGCACGTTATCCGTCCGTCATTCATATACCATCTCTCATTCACTGTGTTTACGAGGCTTGGACGAAGCGGACAGGTAAGAAGGTCACCTGACATACTGTTACGTATTTGTGTTATTTGTGTTCTATTTGTGCTTTGTGCTCTCTCTTTTTCTCTCTTTCTGTTCTCCCGTATCTGCTTTCAGATTCTCCGGTTCCTGCTATTGGTCATTTCATCTGTCAATCATTTCATCCCCGGTTACGTCACTATGACATCACGTCCAATAAGCAAGAGGTCCGGGATAATTTAACCCATTTAAAAACAATTAAAATAATTAATATTGACTATTTGTTTGAGTGCAAAAGCGGCCTGATAATTTACAAAGGCCCATAGTAGGCCCAGTCCGCGGGACGCGCTGCTCTGGTTAACACACACATTCTCTCTGTATTGCTTCTGGTACAAGTGATAAACAGGATGGCATTGTTTGATTTACAGATGTTTATTAATAATCCAACCGTAGAACAATTCGATCGATGTAGAAAGGATGATTTATTACAAATAGCGGACCATTACAAAATTACAGTTGTGAAACAAGCTCTTAAGAAAAATATTAAGAGTGCTTTATACGAAAGGTTGGTTGAGTTAAAGGTTCTCGTGACGCCTGTTGTGGAAGTGGAAGAAACTGAGTTTCTTGGTGCTGTCGCGCATAGCTCAAGTGCAGTTGAGCCGGATGAAGGGCGAAATGAGAGCGGTGCTGCGGCTGCAGACACTGAAGGCAAGCCAGTACTGTCGCCTTTTGATCCGTTTTCCCCTGTTTATTCTGGGTCTAAGGAGGACGGACGTTTAAAAGTCCGCCTGGCCCGTTTACAGCTTGAGGCACAGGAAAAGGCACAAGCGCGTCAGGCCGAGATGGACCTAAGGCTAGAAATCCGCAGACTTGAAGTTGCGGCTGAAAAGGAGGTGAAGCTGCGTCAGCTTGAGTTGGAGGCCTTAAAAACCCCTCCTAAAGCGGCTGCGCAGTCCACCCTTGCTGAGACCTCTGTTGCTCCGGTGGGCGATTCAACCTCAACCACTTTCGACGTAAGCAAATTTGTTTCTCTCGTACCAATATTTAGGGAATCCGAAGTCGATACATATTTTAGCGCTTTTGAGCGTATTGCGGCTTCTTTTCGTTGGCCAAAAGATTCATGGTCCCTTCTTCTCCAGTGCAAATTGGTTGGAAAGGCACAGGAGGTTTTTGCTACACTGTCCTTAGAGGAAAGTCTTAATTATAACACTGCTAAATCAGCAATCCTCCGCGCTTATGAACTCGTACCTGAGGCATACAGACAGAAATTTAGAAATCATAAAAAGCTTTCCAGTCAAACGTTTGTTGAGTATGCGCGAGAAAAAGGCGTTCTTTTTGATAAATGGTGCAATGCAAGTAAAGCAACTGACTTTAATTCGTTAAGAGAATTAATTCTACTTGAAGAATTTAAAGATAGATTGCCCGAACGTGTGGTGGTATACCTTAACGAACAGAAGGTTATGTCATTGTCGCAAGCAGCTGTGTTGGCAGATGAATTTGTGCTCACGCACAAAAACGTATTCCGACTGCTACTTCCCGACCTAAAGAGGCAAGGGAATGTTTTTACTGCCATAAACAAGGGCATGTAATTGCAGATTGTGCCACGCTAAAGCGCAAAAATCCGCAACAGCCATCTAAAAGCGTAGGATTTGCTCATTCTGTTATAACTAACAGTAATGATGAGGATGCTGACCCGAGCTACAAACCATTCTTGCTCAAGGGTTTAATTTCATTATCTGGCAACCCCGAAGATCAATGCGAAATTGTGCTGCTGCGTGATACAGGTGCCTCTCACTCGTTCATGGTAGAAAATGCATTATCCCTGCCTGAACACTCATTTTGTGGATCTAATATTTTAGTCCAAGGCATTGAGATGGGTTTTGTAAATGTGCCACTACATCGCGTTCATTTACAGTGCGATTTGTTCACTGGGTTTGTGTCAGTCGGCATTCGTCCTTCTCTTCCCGTTAAAGGCGTTTCGTTTATTCTAGGTAATGATTTGGCTGGTGGTAAAGTAATGCCTATTTTAGAAGTTACTGATCACCCCAATCATACCTCTTGTCCAGACGAATTGTCTGTAAACTACCCAGATGCGTTTCCAGCATGCGTTATGACGCGCGCCATGTCACGGAAAGATGATTCCGTTGACTTATCAGACTCCTTTATTGCGCCCGTATTTTCTGATAACGTAGTTTCACATCCAGACAAAAAAGCTACACAGAAACAACAGGAAAAATCAGAATATTTTAATTTTGATAGTGATGCTCTGAGTTTGCCCGTATCTCGTCTGCAAATTATTGCTGCGCAGAAAGATGATGATACTTTGGTAAAGTGCTTTGACTCCGTTGTTGACTCTGATCAGCTCAATACAAAGAAAACTGCGTATTTCGTTGAAAATGACTTGCTGATGCGCAAATGGTGCTCTAATATTGAGACTGATGGTGATTGGAATAATGTGTATCAAATTGTCGTTCCCTCCGCTTACCGCCAGCATGTATTATGTTTAGCGCACGATCATGTGATGTCAGGTCATTTAGGTATCACGAAAACTTACAATCGGATACTTAAACATTTCTTTTGGCCTTGTTTAAAGAAGGACGTCGTACAGTTTTGTCGCACCTGCCATACGTGCCAATGCATGGGGAAGCCAAATCAAGTAATTCCACCTGCTCCTCTTTTTCCCATCCTAGTCATAGGAGAACCCTTTGAAAACGTAATCATCGATTGCGTGGGTCCATTACCTAAAACCAAAACAGGTAATCAATTTCTACTAACAATAATGTGTACAGCTACTCGATTTCCTGAGGCAATACCACTCCGCAGAATTACAACTCCTCTTATAATCAAATCATTGATCAAATTTTTCTCCACATTCGGCTTACCAAAAATTATACAAACTGACCAGGGATCAAATTTCATGTCTAAAATCTTTTCTCAAGTTCTAAAATCATTGTCCATCACCCACCGATTTTCAAGTGCTTATCACCCACAAAGTCAAGGTGCTCTCGAGCGATTTCACCAGACGCTCAAGTCTATGTTAAAGAAATACTGTGCGGATACCTGTAGGGACTGGGATGAGGGCGTGCCGTTGGTACTATTTGCGGTGAGAGAAACCATCCAAGAATCTCTCGGTTTTAGCCCCGCTCAGCTAGTGTTTGGCCACAATTTGCGAACTCCTCTTAAACTTCTAAAAGAAAACATTTTGGAAATTGAAGAAAGTCCAAAAATGAACGTTCTTAATTATGTCAGCCGTTTCAGAGAACGTTTACATGATGCGTGTAAATTGGCAAAGGAATCACTTAAAGCTGCGCAAAACATCATGAAGCGCCAGTACGACACCCGAGCCGTTGCGCGGTCCTTTCAGCCCGGCGATCAGGTGCTTGTACTGTTGCCAATGCCTGGTTCTGCTCTCTCTGCCCGTTTTTCTGGACCTTATGTGGTGCAGAAAAAGTTAAGCGAGACAGATTACGTAATTGATACACCTGATAGAAAACGCAAGTCGCGCGTATGTCACATTAACATGTTAAAAACGTACCATGTTAAAGAGAAAACTCAGATCATGACCCCTGTTCTTCCTGCTGTTGAAATCGTGAGCGACGTTACGCATTCTGAAGCTGATGATGATGGCCTGGTGTTACGCAATGCTCCTCAGCAGTGTGCTCACTTATCTAACTCAGAAATACTGAAAAATCTGAATTCACATCTTGCATATTTATCTGGTTCACAAAAGCAAGACATCATTAATTTAATTCAGAAATTCCCCAATCTTTTTAGTGACACCCCAACGCAAACATCAGTAATTAAACATGACATCAATGTTCAAAATTCTTCCCCAATAAAGCAACATCCTTACCGTGTGAACTCACACAAGCGTGCTATTATGAGGAAGGAAGTTGAATATTTGATGGAAAATGGTCTTGCAGTTCCAAGTTGCAGCCCATGGAGCTCACCGTGCATTCTGGTACCCAAACCAGACGGAACATTCAGATTCTGTACAGATTACCGTAAGGTTAATGCTGTCACTGTGCCAGATTGCTTCCCTCTACCCCGTATGGAAGATTGTATTGACAACCTTGGTTCAGCTCGTTTTGTCACGAAACTTGATTTATTAAAAGGATTTTGGCAAGTTTCTTTAACCCCGCAAGCTTCTGCTATTTCCGCCTTCGTTACACCGGATCACTTCATGCAATATTCCGTGATGGCCTTCGGATTGCGAAACGCTCCCGCCACATTTCAAAGATTAGTTAATGTGCTATTCGGCGTTCCAAATTGCAATGCATATCTGGATGATTTAGTGGTTTACTCATCTGACTGGTCACAACACATTTCTTTGCTTCACACTGTTTTTGAAAAACTGTCCAATGCTACATTGACGTTAAATCTGGCAAAATGTGAATTTGCTAGGGCGACAGTCACATACCTTGGTAAGGAAGTGGGTCAAGGTCAAGTTCGGCCAGTAGCTGCGAAAGTCTCCGCTATAGCCGAATTTCCCGTACCTAAAACCAGACGAGAATTGCGCCGATTTTTAGGCATGTCGGGGTACTATCGTAGTTTCTGCCGAAACTTTTCCAGTGTGGTCTCACCTCTAACGAATCTACTTAGTCCTTCGCAGCAGTTTATTTGGTCAGCTAAGTGTCAGCATGCTTTTGAGAGCATCAAAGCTTTGCTCTGCTGCGCTCCTGTCCTCGCGGCCCCAGATTTTACAACTCCCTTCAAACTGGAAGTAGACGCGAGTGCTTTAGGTGCTGGCGCGGTACTCATCCAGGAGGACCGTGATGGCATTGAGCACCCAGTCTGTTATTTTTCCAGAAAATTCAACAAACACCAAATTAATTACTCCACCATCGAAAAAGAAGCACTTGCATTACTATTGGCAGTACAATACTTTGAAGTTTACCTTGGTTCCAGTTCTTTTCCAATCATTGTTTACACCGATCACAATCCGTTAGTTTTCCTCTCCCGTATGTACAATCAAAATCAGCGTCTCATGCGCTGGGCTTTGATTGTACAGAATTACAACCTGGAAATCTCTCACAAGAAAGGCACCGACAATATAGTAGCCGATGCTCTTTCCAGGTGTGTGTAGTTGATCGTAATTAAATCACATGGTTTGTTTTGCAAGTTTTTTTTTCTATTTCACAAATTTTTTTTTAACAAACAATATTATATGTTTGTTCTTATGGGTGGTAGTGTTACGTATTTGTGTTATTTGTGTTCTATTTGTGCTTTGTGCTCTCTCTTTTTCTCTCTTTCTGTTCTCCCGTATCTGCTTTCAGATTCTCCGGTTCCTGCTATTGGTCATTTCATCTGTCAATCATTTCATCCCCGGTTACGTCACTATGACATCACGTCCAATAAGCAAAGACCTCCAGATATAAAAGCGCGCGCCAGACCCTGCCCAGCCCTTCTTGTCTTCTTGTCATTCTCTTGTGTTTGTATTGCGTTACGTTGCGTTATAGAAGGGAAAATCCTGTCTGACTGTGTGTTCCGTTGTTGCCTGTTTATGTGTGCACGTTATCCGTCCGTCATTCACATTCCATATCTCATTCACTGTTTACGAGGCTTGGACGAAGCGGACAGGTAAGAAGGTCACGTGACATACATTTTGCAACACGCAGGTCTACTCTTGTATAGTACATTAGGTTAGGGGCGAGCGCCACCCCTTGTACTTTTTCGATAGACAGAGTAGTTAGTTAGGACTCGGAAGATTCTTCGCGTTTAATTTGTTTAATACATTTAGTTAGTTAGATTCTTCTGGGAAGTTAGATATTGTTGGGTTTTGTTCTTTTCTTTTCTTTAGCGCCGCCCACGTCCCTTCTGCCAGCTCTCTTGTTTTCCCGTCTTTTGTGTTGTATATATTGTAAATAGTATATTTTTGCCTTATCTTCTTTTTCTATAATTTTGATTCATTCGTTGTTTTGTTCACTTGGGTATTGTAAATAAAATCACAAATTTTGGTATTACTTTGGTTGTCTTTTGCACTTCATTCACGGTTGATATAAATTCATTTTAATTATCCAAATGTCAAACCCCATTTTCCCCTAGACAACATCAAGGGGTTTGTAACACATACATCTTGCAACATGTTGGACTACTCTTGTAAAGTACATTAGATTAGGGGCGAGCGCCACTCCTTGTACTTTTTCGATAGACAGAGTAGATAGTTAGGACTCGGAATACTCTTCGTGTTAGTTTGTTTTATACATTTAGTTAGTTAGATGCTTCTGGGGAGTTAGATATTGTTTGGGTTTTGTTCTTTTCATTTCTTTAGCGCCGCCCACGTCCCTTCTGCCAGCTCTCTTGTTTTTCCCGTCTTTTGTGTTGTATATATTGTAAATAGTATATTTTTGCCTTATCTTCTTTTTCTTTATTTTTGATTCATTCGTTGTATTTGTTCACTTTGGGTATTGTAAATAAAGTCACACATTTTGGTATTACTTTGGTTGTCTTTTGCACTTCATTCACTGTTGGTATGAATTTATTTTAATTATATAAATGTCAAACCCCACTTTCCCCTAGATATAACATCAAGGGGTTCGAACACTTAAACAATTTAAAAAAAACAAACTTGAAGTATAAATGAAAAAAGAAATAGACAGACACACATACTGTACAGACAGACAGACAGACAGACAGACAGACAGACAGACAGACAGATAGACAGATAGACAGATAGACAGATAGACAGATAGATAGATAGATAGATAGATAGATACATGGATGACAAACTTGAAGTAAATCAAAAAAGAGATAGACAGACAGACAGACAAACATATAGATAAATAGATATTTTCGAAAGATGTTCGAAAGATATTTGTAAATTTTGCCCATATTTTTTTTCCCACAAAATGTTTTGATGAATATAAAGTTAAATTTACATTACTATAGATTTTTTAATGACTTAAACATTAAACGACAGACTTGGGTTGAAGTAAATCAAAAAAGAAAGAAAAATATGGTATAATAATGAAAATCTTTAGACAGACAGACCTATTTGATATTTGACATATATACCAAATTAATACAAACTGTGAAAATCTGTTTTTTAATTTATTGATTTATTTGATGTGCTTTTCATTTCAGATAACGCAGCATCTAATCATAATAGCACATTTCTCAAGCAAGGATTATAACGTGCTTTTTCAAGGTCAGAAAATTGCGGCTTGAAGCAGAGCAGTGCAGCTGTAAGTTAATTTCATTCATATCACACAGAGTCATAATCCACCTTGTTTCAAGTCGCTGCACTCTCGCGAAAGAACAATATCAGGACGTGCCAACATTTGAGGCGGCTTATGCAGATCGGCGGTCATTAATTTGCTCTGCTCTTACCGTGTTTGGCGATGCAGGAGCGTCTGTTGGGCTGCAGGCTGAACCCATCTGTACAGCTGCAGCGAAATGACCCGTAGGTGTTCATGCAGGTCTGGCTGCACGTCCCGTACATGGCGCATTCATCATGATCTGTACACAGAGGAAGAGTCATTTATGACAAATTAGGTGTGCTCAAACATGACCCAAATACATAAAATCCACTTAATGTGGCCTCTCGGTGGCTTCTCCCTGTGCCACCTCATATCTCCGGGCAAGTCCTGTCTTGCACTGCTCTCTAGAGATCTGCCAGTTTAAGCTAATGGTCCAGTGGTGAGTTACTGATTTGTATTGGTTGATTTTCCAGAAGAACTATCCTTATATGTTTTTTTTATTTTATTTAAAGGGGAAAGAATTATCTTTTTTTAAACAAATATTAAGGAAAAAATTATCTAACATTCAGAAAATACTTTAGTTTTTTTTAGACTTTTTAGTTTATATAAATTAAGTAGTATATATAAATTAATGTGTACATACTATAAATAAAATCCAGTTTAAAATAAACAAATACAAATAAGGATAAATTAAGTTTACGGTAAAGTTTTATGACAAACTATATGAAACATTTCCCAGTGACGGGTTGCAGCTGGAAGGGCATTTGCTGCATAAAACATATCCTGGATAAGTTGTCGGTTCATTCCACTGTGGCAACCTCTGATAAACAAAGGGACTAAGCGAAAAAGAAAATAAATGAATGAACTACATGAAACGGTAAAATTAAGAACTGCTTTAATTCAATCTTTTATTGTCATTAAATAAAATCGTTGATTATTTGACATTTTAGCAGTTTTTTTTATTCATTCATTTTCTTTTCGGCTTAGTCCCTTTATTAATCCGGGGTCGCCACAGTGGAATGATCCGTCAACTTATCCAGCATATTTTTTACGCAGCGGATGCCCTTCCAGCCGCAACCCATCTCTGGGAAACATCCACACACACTCATTCACACTCATACACTACGGACAATTTAGCCTACCCAATTCACCTGTACCGCATGTCTTTGGACTTGTGGGGGAAACCGGAGCACCCGGAGGAAACCCACGCAACCACGGGGAGAACATGCAAACTCCACACAGAAATGCCAACTGACCCAGCCGAGGCTCGAACCAGCGACCTTCTTGCTGTGAGGCGAACGTGCTACCCACTAGGCCACCGTGGTGCCAGTTTTTTTTAGGGTAATACTTAATTAAGTAAATAAATTATATGATATATATATAATATAGGACAATTGTAATTGTTATTGTTTAATTTACTCTTTGATTCAATTAAATTGTTCATTATTTAAAACTGTAAAGGTATAGTTCATCCAAAAATGAAGGTTCTGTCTACATTTACTAAACCTTGACTTGTTCCAATCCATTTTGAGCATTTTACTTTAATAAAAACAAATAAAGATATACTGAATAATGTATGAAACCAGTAACCATTGACTTCTGACATTCTTCAAAATATCTTCTTTTGAAGAAAAAAATTGTTAGTAAATGACAGAACTTTCACCTCTACAGTATGTGAACTATCCCTTTAAAACTCTAATTAAAGCCAAACCCCAAATAAATTTACAATAAACTGGGAATTATTTTTTCAAAGGAGGAAAACCATCCTTTTTCATTTTTTTTCGACGACAGGCTAATTTTGCCCTTAAATATTGTTTAATAGGGTCAATGAGCCCTTTCTGCATTTTATGTCAATACCATGATCAAAGCATCATAATAATGGCAACAAGAAAAATTTGAAGACATCATATGCCTAAGGCTCCGAGGGTCTCATTTAGGTCAAACCCGACCAAGAAGTCACTTCGACCTCTACGGAATCGATGCCACGCATCAAATAAAGCAGGATGGAGGTGTGAAAAGAAAGACACCCCAGGGAAGGACAACCCATCGCCCGAAGCGGATCATTCATCTGCAATGCCTGCTGTGACCCTGAAAAAGGCCTACCTCTACAGCTACGCCCATCCTCTCCCACCTCGAACCCATCGGCACAGAAGCAGAAAGTGCCGTTTCTGGTCATGATGCATCCGTAACGGCAGTGCAGCTCGTGACAGGCTGACAGGAGTTCTGTGGGAGGAGAGAGAGAAAGAGAAAGAGTTTGAGAGTGGGGGAAAAACATGTAAATTGCTTTTTGATTTCACTCCCTCTAAAAGCCCTTCCTTGCCATCAGCACGAGGATGTGCCAGCGCGTACTGACAGTTGTGAGCCAGAGGCGGGGATCAATAGCACTCGGTGCGGGTAGAATCAGAGAGGTGCTCCACACGGGGGAAAAAAGAGATGAAATTAGAAGAAATACCTAACCTTTCTGTTCCAAATTCTATGAGGGAAGAAAAAAGGTTTTGTGTGGAGACCTGCAGCAGCTTTTAGCAATTCTTCCCGCTCTTCAGCCCTCAAAATTCAATCAGCCGGCCACAAAAGACCATGTGCGCAACTGGCTATTAGGTTTTTCATTAATAGTTGCCACATGTAGTGGACCTTTGCTTATTTTTAGCAAGCGGGAAATGGAAGCGGGCTGCTGGCTGTTTGGCATCTTTTATGAAACTTGACTGGTGTCCAATGGGCTTTTTGTAATTGAATATGAAACTGCCGTAACTAATGACTAAAAATATTGTTGAAGGACAGACACATAACACTCAGTTTTGATTGCAAAAGGCACCACATGGAGAACAAATCATGGTCTAAATACAACACTTCTTTGTTGTATACACAATCATTTGGGGGATTAGAACAGGAACACACACACACACACACACACACACACACACACACACACACACACACGTTTGTTTTTGTGAAAAGTGGGTACATTACATAGGTTTCCATTAATTTTATACTGTTCAAACCGTATATTGTTTTGCCCTCACCCCATCCTACTCCTAAACCCAATCATCACAGGAGACTGTGTGCAGCTTTACTATGATTAAACTTAGTCTGTGTGATTTAGAAGCTTTTTGAGAAATGAGGACGTCAGCAATGTCCTCGTATTTAACCTCCTTTTTGTAATACCTGTGTCATACCTGTATCATTATACAGATTTGTGTCCTGACATGTCACAAAAACTCGTACACACACATATATGCGAGCACACACAAAAACACACTCGTTCAACGGCAGCGAAACATCAACTGACTCACAGTAAAAAGCATGTGGAGTTTTTTTTTTACATTTTTCTTTCAAAACAGATCAATGGGATTGTGAGCTAACAAGCAAGTTTACTTTTTTAATTAATATTAGGTCTGCACAATATTGGAAAAGAAACCAATAAAAACTGACATTACAATATTTTGTTTTTCTGCAATACATATTGCAATATGAAAACTACTCCATTTGACTTATTGCATACAGTAGTTGTATTTGAACATAATTCATTATTTATTTATTTTTACAATAGGCAAGGAAGGCAAGTTTATTTATATAGCACATTTCATACACAGCAGCAATTCAAAGTGCTTTACATAAACAGGAATAAAAGAGACAAGTGTAAAAGAAAATAAAAAACAAATAATAACCGTGATAACAAACAGATAAAAAAAAGGATTAAAATGTGTTAAAACATGTTATAAAAGAATGAAAAAGGAAAGAAAGACATAATAGTGCGATCTTTCAGACGTAGCACAGTGCTCATTCAGTAAAGGCACAGCTAAACAGATGTGTTTTCAGTCTTGATTTGAACATGCCTAATGTTGGAGCACATCTGATCATTTCTTGGAGCTGATTCCAGCAGCAGGGGGCGTAATAGCTGAAGTAATAAAGCGGATTCCCCCTGCTTTGACTGAACTCTTGGAGTTTCTAGTTTACATGATCCTAAAGATCTGAGTAATCTGTTAGGTTTCTATTCAGTGAGCATATCTGTAATCTAAGGTTGATTTTGTAGAGGAGTGCATCTGCAAAAAATATATAGTAAACAAATGAGAAGCATTGATTAATCCAACAGAACAAAGATCCAAATGAAACGTGTGTGTGGGGAGTCATGCATTTTGAAGAACGTCTAGACTCTACTTTTGTAAATTGAAGTGCATGCCTTAAGTTATATGTAAGTGTATTTATAAGTACCTTTTTCAGTAGATTTGCTATTTGTAAGTTTATATAGTTTATAGAGTTTTATACAGTGGACTGACTCTCACAAGTGGATCTCAAGATATTTTGTGTGATAAATAAATATGTTTTAAATAAACTGCAAACAAAATATATATATATACAAACTTGTTGAAAGTTTGAAACTCTGGTCACATACAGTACAGTACCTGTCTGATGGCTCATTATACAGCTCATTATGCAGGTCTTTGTATTCTCTGGTCTGAATCACTGCATTAGTAATGATACCGTAGTTCACACCTTCTCGCATAGACCATTTTCGCTCAAAAAGTGACTTAGAAAATTTTATTCAATAAATTGTTTTCTGTGAGCAAGTAAACAAGATGATTTTCACATCATTTTGAAACAAAACACTAGGCTACAAGATCCAGTTTTCAAAAGTCTTAAACAAATGTTTTCTATGTGTTTTATAGCCTTGTTTCAGTGACCTCAAAATTTTCATTTTTCCACTAACCATGCATAAACGTTTCTTTCTCAACACTTACATACATGCTGCTTATGTATTATTGTAGCCCAGCTGGTGCTGTTTACAGTGTTATCAAACTTTAGTCATTAATATGTTTTTAAAATACTGAAAACAACACAAATGTCAGTGCATGTCAAAACTTCTCAAGGGCCTTAAAACACCCTTAGACCCCTGAGGGTTAATTATTGAGAAATAGTTAACAATTAAATAATTAACCATTAAAATGATAGATAATATACACTTAACCACCCATAATGGTTCATACCATTGTGATGCAGGTACATTGCATCAATGGAAAATATTCAATCTGCAGTCTAAACCGACAAATCTAGGGCACCGATAGATGCAGTAAGTGTTCACAAGTCAATTTGTTATAAAAGAGGTGTTTGTATTTACATATCGCCTAAAAGAATATTTAAATTTGAAGCAAAGTCTATATTAAACAGTAAAACAACAAGCTAAACCTTTCATGGTTATCCATTTATTTTTGCAGGAAATCAAACCTGTTTTTTTGTTTACATAATATAATATATTTATATATTATAATAAACCCATGTATATTCTGATGAAATGACTTGGTCCCACTGTGTTATGCAGTCAACTTTTTTACAGCATGCATTACATGGCATATCTGCTATGCCAGGATGTGCATGCACTACTGTTTTAGGCAGGAATGGCACTACATGCATGAAACAGTTATTTATAATATTCCTATCTATATGCAGGTAAAACTATTTGGTCACACTGTGTTACACAATCAAGACAGTCTGTGCATTCATTGCATGGCAGATCTGCTATGCCAGGATGTCCATGCATCACTGTTCCATTTTGTTACACATTCAAATAATGCTTGTGCATGTACTACATAGAGCTGGTCTGCAAGGATCTGGATACACCACTGTTTTAGGCATGAATGGCACTAGATCAATGGAATTGCTGTTCTTAACTTGTAATAAGCCCATGTACTGTATATGCAGATTAAATTATTTGGTCCCATTTTGTTACACATTCAACATAGCCAGTGCATGCATTACTCGGCAGAGCTGCTTTGTCAGGATATGCGTGCCCTACTTTTTTAGGCAGGAATCCCACTATATGAATGAACCTGTTAGAATGAATTTGTAATAAGCCCATGTATACGCAGATGACATGATTTGGTTCCACTGTGTTACACACTCAACTTAGGCAGTAAATTTATTACATGGTAGAGCTGCTCTGCCAGGATCTGAATGCACCAATGTTTTAGGCAGGAACGGCACAAGCAAGAAACTTTCATAACTTGCAATAAGCCCATATACTGTATATGGAGATGTCATG
>CAIGQQ010016167.1:0-12668 GCA_903798035.1 Danio albolineatus | reverse complement strand
ATTCATTTTCATTTTCTTCCGCTTTTCCGGGGCCGGGTCGCGGGGGCAGCAGTCTTAGGAGAGAACCCCAGACTTCCCTCTCCCCTGACACTTCCTCCAGCTCCTCCGGGGGGATCCCGAGGCGTTCCCAGGCCAGCCGAGAGACATAGTCCCTCCAGCGTGTCCTGGGTCTTCCCCGAGGCCTCCTCCCGGTGGGACATGCCTGGAACACCTCCCTAGGTAGGCGTCCAGGAGGCATCCGAAACAGATGCCCGAGCCACCTCAGCTGACTTCTCTCGATGTGGAGGAGCAGCGGCTCTACTCCGAGCTCCTCCCGGGTGACAGAGCTCCTCACCCTATCCCTAAGGGTGCGCCCTGCCACCCTGCGAAGGAAACTCATTTCGGCCGCTTGTATCCGAGATCTTGTTCTTTCGGTCATGACCCAGAGCTCATGACCATAGGTGAGAGTAGGAACGTAGATTGACTGGTAAATCGAAAGCTTTGCCTTTCGGCTCAGCTCCCTCTTTACCACAACGGACCGGTACATCGACCGCATTACTGCTGCCGCTGCACCAATCCGCCTGTCAATCTCACGTTCCATCCTTCCCTCACTCGTGAACAAAACCCCAAGATACTTGAACTCCTCCACCTGGGGTAAGGACTTTCCTCCAACCTGGAGATGGCAGGCCACCTTTTTCCGGTGGAGCACCATGGCCTCGGACTTGGAGGTGCTGATTCTCATCCCAGCCGCGTCACACTCGGCAGCAAACCGCCCCAGTGCATGCTGAAGGTCCATGTTCGATGAAGCCAACAGAACAACATTGTCTGCGAATAACAGAGATGAAATCCTGTGGTCCCCGAACCGGACCCCCTCCAGCCCAAGGCTGCGCCTTGAAATTCCGTCCATAAAAATTATGAACAGAATTGGTGACAAGGGGCAGCCCTGCCGGAGTCCAACATGCACTGGAAACAAGTCTGACTTATTGCCGGCAATGCGAACCAGACTCCTACTTTGTTCATACAGGGACGAGACGGCCCTTAACAGAGCGCCTCTGACCCCATACTCCCAGAGCACCCTCCACAGAATGCCACGAGGGACACGGTCGAATGCCTTCTCCAAGTCCACAAAACACATGTGGACTGGTTGGGCATACTCCCACGAACCCTCAAACACCCTGGTGAGGGTATAGAGCTGGTCCAGTGTACCACGGCTCGGACGAAAACCGCATTGTTCCTCCTGAATCCTAGGTTCAACCATCGGACGGATCCTCCTCTCCAGTACCCTGGCATAGACTTTCCCCGGGAGGCTGAGGAGTGTGATCCCCCTATAGTTGGAGCACACCCTCCGGTCCCCCTTCTTAAAAATGGGAACCACCACCCCAGTTGCCCAGTCCAGAGGTACTGTCCCCGACCGCCATGCGATATTGTAGAGATGTGTCAGCCAAGACAGCCCTACAACATCCAGAGACCTAAGATACACAGGGTGAATCTCATCCACCCCTGCTGCTTTGCCACTGCGGAGCTTGCAAACTACCTCAGTGACCTCAGCTTGGGTAATGGGTGAGTCCACCCCTGCATCCCCAGTCTCTGCTTCCTCAATGAAAGACATGCCGGTGGGGTTAAGGAGATCCTCAAAGTATTCCTTCCACCGTCCGACCACATCCCCAGTCGAGGTCAACAGCTCCCCACTTCCACTGAAAACAGTGTCAATGTGGAGCTGCTTTCCCCTCCTGAGGCGTCGGACGGTTTGCCAGAATCTCTTTGGGGCCGACCGATAGTCTTCCTCCATGGTCTCCCCGAACTCTTCCCAGGCCCGAGTTTTTGCTTCCGCAACCGCCCGGGCTGCAGCACGCTTGGCCTGCCGATACCAATCTGCTGCCTCGGGAGTCCTGCAAGCCAACCAAGACCTGTAAGACTCCTTCTTCAGCTTGACGGCATCCCTTACTTCCGGTGTCCACCACCGGGTTCGTGGATTGCCGCCCCGACTGGCACCACAGACCTTACGGCCACAGCTCCTCACGGCCGCGTTAACAATGGAGTCAGAGAACATGGACCACTCAGTCTCCATGTCTCCAGCCTCCCTCGGGATCTGGTCAAAGCTCTTCCGGAGGTGAGAGTTGAAAATCCCTCTGGCCTGAGGTTCAGCCAGACGTTCCCAGAGGACCCTCACAATACGCTTGGGCCTACCAGGTCTGTCCAGCCTTCCCCCCTGCCAGCGGATCCAACTCACCACCAGGTGGTGATCAGTTGACAGCTCTGCCCCTCTCTTTGCCCGAGTGTCCAAGACATACGGTCGGAGATCAGATGATACAACCACAAAGTCGATCATTGACCTCCGCCCTAGGGTGTCCTGGTGCACTGGTGGACACCCTTATGCTTGAACATGGTGTTCGTTATGGACAAACTGTGATTAGCACAGAAGTCCAATAACAAAACACCACTCGGATTCAGATCAGGGAGGCCGTTCCTCCCAATTACGCCTCTCCAGGTGTAACTGTCATTACCCACGTGGGCATTGAAGTCCCCCAGTAGAACAATGGAGTCCTTAGTCTGAGCACCTTCCAGCACCCCTCCCAAGGACTCCAAGAAGGCCGGGTACTCTGCACTGGTGTTTGGCCCGTAGGCACAAACCACAGTGAGAGACCTATCCCAGACCCGAAGACGCAGGGAGACGACCCTCTCGTTCACCGGGGAAAACTCCAACACATGGCGGCTAAGTTGGGGAGCTATAAGCAAGCCCACACCAGCTCGCCGCCTCTCACCGTGAGCAACTCCAGAGTAGAAGAAAGTCCAGCCCTTCTCAAGAAGTTGAGTTCCAGAGCCCCAGCTATGTGTGGAGGTGAGCCCGACTATCTCTAGTCGGTATCGTTCCACCTCCCGCACAAGCTCGGGCTCTTTCCCTCCCAGTGAGGTGACATTCCATGTCCCAAGAGCCAGTTTCTGTGCCTGACGATCGGGTTGTCGTGGTCCTAACCTTCGACCACCACCCGTTCCACAATGCACCGGCCCCTTACGGCTCCCCCCGCAGGTGGTGGGCCTGCGGGAGGATGGTCCCACGTCGCTCCTTCGGGCTGAGCCCGGCCGGGTTCCGTGGGAGAAAACCCGGCCACCAGGCGCTCGCATACGAGCCCCAACCCCAGGCCTGGCTCCAGGGTGGGGCCCCGGCTGCGCCATACCGGGCGACATCGCGGTCCTTGATGTCATTCTAATCATAAGGGGGTTTTTGAACCGTACTTAGTCTGACCTGTCACCTAAGACCTTTTTGCCTTGGGAGACCCTACCAGGGGCATTAGCCCCAGACAACATAGCTCTTAGGATCACTCAGGCACTCAAACCCCTCCACCACGATAAGGTGACGGTTCATGGAGGAGTAACTAAAATTAAAAATGTAATAATTTTTTTTTAATTGGGTTATTAAAAAATAACCCAACATTGGGTTATGAAAACCCAGTATTTTTGTTGAGTGTACAAACATTATATGCTATTTAATTATTCATTTAATATACAGAATACATACCATTTTAACAACAATGTTAAATGTAAAACTAATATTTATAAATATTTAACAGTCAGTAAACTACTCGATGTCCTCTGTTTTGTTTTTTGTCTTCCTGGCTAAAAACCATGAGCTCAATCATTTAGAAAAGTAATATTACACTTACTCAACCATCCATATGATTTGAGACATTGTTCGCATTATGCTACAAATGACAAAACAATTTATGCGCATGGCCAAAAATCATAAGATAATCAAACAGATTCCTATGTCTGATTATGAAAAACATTATAGCGGTCCTGGGTTTCAGCAATTGCACTGCTGCCGATGTGTTTTTTGAGTTTTATTGTTGGAGCTAATTGTGTGTTGAACATCTGTGCTGATTTGCAACTAACAGACAAATGTCAGACCATCTGCTACCCAACACACTAATGAGAATGAAACATCTCACACACACACACACACATCAATTCTCAGTCATCCTATTGTACGCTGCATTAGAGCTATATTTCATGCAGTCCCCAGACAGCCATTCAAATGTTTTTATGCGGCCAATGTGTCTTGAGGAGCGATTTGATTTGTAGAGGGCGAATCATCCATAGAGCTCAAACCATCACTTTTTATCCACTTATATGGCAAATAAGATCTGTGAAACATTATTCAGAAGCTGCTCAGTGTCCACTGCCTCATCCATTAAAGGTCTTCTGAAATGTGTAGCTTCAATGAGTGATGTAATTTAAATTGAAACATAATAACAGGTTCGGACATACAGATAGCGTAGCTCAACCACCTTTTAAAAATAGCCAATGTCATTTTGTTATTAATAACAGCTCTGCCAGTTAGTGTCGCTGAGCTAAAGCTTATATGTGTTACGGATGGCGACAATGACAACGGAGTTGAGGATCCAATTGCAGATTTAATTGTAAAAGCAGTATAGCAAGGGTCAACGGGGGCAAACAGGTATATAGTGGAAATCCAGAATCGTAGTCAAAAACAGGCGGAAGGTCAGTAAGGCTGGTAGCAGGCACGGATAAACAAACAAGCAAGCAAGCAAGGCTGGGATCAAACACAAAAGACTAGACAAAGAAAACGCGTTGTAGAGTCAAAGAAACAGATAACAATACTAAGCAATGACTGTGTGCGAGTGTGCTGTTTATAAAGTGTGTGTGCGATCAGTCCAGAAGCAGCTTCAGCTGAGAGAGTCTAATCAGATAGATTAGATTAGATTAGATTAGATTCAACTTTATTGTCATTACACATGTACAAGTACAAAGCAACGAAATGCAGTTTAGGTCTAACCAGAAGTGCAATAGCAGCAAGTGCAGAATACAGGTATAAATTATAAGGTGCAGTTATAGAAAAACTATGGTGATATTTACAGATGGATGTACTATGAACATTATATACAGGTTGACTTAGTAATGAGCCCAGATTTACAATAAATGATTATACGTACAGGTTGATATTAATAATAAGTGTGCAGATAGATAAACAATTACAAATGTACATGTACAGGTGGTGTGTACAGTTCAAATAAATGAATCAGTGCAATGCAGGTTGCTTATTAATAATCAAAAATGTGCAGATAAACATAATTATAAATGTACATGTACAGTGAGTATGTACAGTTCACATAAATGAATCAGTGCAATGTAGGTTGCTTATTAATAATCAGAAGTGTGCAGATAGATAAACATAATTAGCAGATGTATATGTACAGTGGGTGTGTACAGTTCAGATAAGTGAATCAGTGCAATGAATATTTGCAATTTTTTAAATGTGCAAATGTTCAGTAGTGCAGTGACTGTGAGGAGTATAAGTTATGAGGAGAGTGGGGGGGGTGTGTGGGGGTCAGAAGAGTCAGTGGGGGGCAGAGTTCAAAAGGGAGACAGCTCTGGGGAAAAAGCTGTTCCTCAGTCTGCTGGTTTTAGTCCGAGGAAGCCTGAAGCGCCTGCCAGAAGGCAGGAGAGAAAACAGTCTGTGAGCAGGGTGAGAGGGGTCCTTGAGGATACTACGTGCTCTGCGAAGACTGTGTTTTTCCTGAATGTCTTTTATAGCAGGAAGTGGAGTCCCTGTGATACGTTGGGCAGTTTTCACCACCCGCTGCAGGGCCTTGCGCTCAGCAACAGAGCAGCTTCCATACCAGACTGTAACACAGTTGGTCAGGATGCTCTCTATTGTGCAGCGGTAGAAGTTCACTAGGACGGCTGATGACAGCTGGTTCTTCTTAAGTTGCCTTAAGAAAAATAGGCGCTGGTGAGCCTTCTTGATCAGACTGGAGATGTTGGTGGTCCAGGAGAGGTCCCTTGAGATGTGGGTTCCCAGGAACTTGAAGGATGAGACAGACTCGGCGGCCATCCCATTGATGTTGATGGGATCATGTGAGCCTGTTCGTCCCTTCCTGAAGTCCACAATGAGCTCCTTGGTCTTGGTGGTGTTAAGGAGCAGATTATTGTCGGTGCACCAAGTGGCCAGATGCTGTATCTCCTCCCTGTAGGCAGTCTCATCATTGTTGCTGATTAAACCAATCAATGTGGTGTCATCTGCAAATTTGATGATGGTGTTGGATCTGTTCATGGGCCTACAGTCGATGGTAAAAAGGGAGTAGAGGAAGGGGCTCAGCACACAGCCCTGAGGTACACCAGTGTTGAGTGTGACGGTGGTGGAGCAGATGTGGCCTGATCTAACATTCTGAGGTCTGTTAGTCAGAAAGTCCATAACCCAGTTGCAGAGAGACGTGTTGATATCCAGCTCTCTAAGTTTGATCAGCAGCTTAGAGGGTATGACAGTGTTGAATGCTGAGCTGAAGTCAACAAACAGCATTCGTGCATAAGTGTTTGTATTGTCCAGGTGTGTGAGTACAGAGTGCAGTGCTATGGAGACTGCATCTTCTGTGCTCCTGTTGCCACGGTAGGCAAACTGATGTGGGTCCAGTGTGGGTGGTAGAGAGTCTTTCAGATGTGTCAGGACCAGCCGCTCAAAGCACTTCATGATGATGGGTGTGAGTGCTACAGGGCGGTAGTCATTCAGGCATATTGGGCTAGAGTGTTTCGGCACTGGCACGATGGAGGTGGTTTTAAAGCATGTAGGTACAGCTGCTAGGTTAAGGGACAGGTTGAAAATGTCTGTGAATACCCCAGCGAGCTGTTCTGCACATGCTTTGAGGACGCGCCCCGGAATACCGTCTGGTCCAGCAGCCTTACGCACATTGATCCGACTCAGTGCGGTGCAAACTTCTGAGGAGGTAAGTGTGATGGGTGAGTGGTCGATTGAGGAAGTGATCTTGGTGTTGGGTTCTTTATTGTCTCTTTCAAAGCGGGCATAAAAGTCATTTAGCTCGTTCAGGAAGGAGACATCTGTGGCTGTGGGTGTGGAGTGGCTGGGTTTGTAGTTGCTGATGGCCTGGATGCCCTGCCACATGCGCCGAGGATCAGAGTTGGAAAAGTGCTCCTCTAGCTTCAAGATACTCACTTGGAGCAGGAGTGTGTGTGTGTGTGTGTGTGTGTGTGTGTGTGTGTGTGTGTGTAAGTGTGTGTGTGTGTGCTGCATGACTGGAATTGTAGTTCGTTAACAAGCAGATTTGTAGTTCATGGAATGTGTGTGTCAACCAGCGATCTCTGGCTGTAGATCGCTGATGATCATGACAGTATGAGTCATTACAGCCACAGTCTCTAATGGCAATGCTGAGTTTCTACCTGTTTTTCTGCTTTAAAATGCAACACTCAATATATATATATATATATATATATTTATTTATTTATTTTTTTTTTTTTAATTATATATATATATTTTTTTTATTTTATAGTTTTTTTTTTTCGCGAAACTCCCCAGCTGTAGTAGCTAATGAACATATAGTGATTGCTCTTAAGAGATAACTACTTACTAGAAGCATGCCATGGTGCCGATTTAGATAACCAGTTAACTTAAGTTGCATGTTTTTGGGGTGCCACGGTGGCGCAGTGGGTATCACGATCGCCTCACAGCAAGAAAGTCGCTGGTTCAAGCCTCAGCTGGGTCAGATGGCATTTCTGTGTGGAGTTTGCATGTTGTCTCCGTGGTCACGTGGGTTTCCTCTGGGTGCTCCAGTTTCCCCCACAGTCCAAAGACATGTGGCATTGGTGAATTGAGTAGGCTAAATTGGCCGTACTGTGTGTGAATAAGTGTGTATGGATGTTTCCCAGTGATTGTTGCAGCTGGAAGGGCATCCGCTACGTAAAAAACATATGTTGAACAAGTTGGCGGTTCTTCCTGCTGTGGCGACCCCAGATTAAAGAAGGGTCTAAGCCAAAAAGAAAATGAATGAGTGAATGAATGCATGTTTTTGGACAGTGGGAGAAAAACGGAGGACCAGGGGGAAACTCTTGTGAGCAAGGGGAGAACATGTAAACTCAACAACAGAAATGTCAGCTTGCTTGGTAAGGACTAGAACCAGTGATGTTCTTGCAATGAGGCAACAGTGCTAACCACTGGGCCATCTAGGAAAAGAAGGAGGAGGAGTAGGGGTGGAAATTCACTTATCTGAGAGTGTGCAAGAAAATCAGCAATTGAGCAGTGTATATTTGAGGGCGTGCAAGAAGTTCATGCAAAAACATTCGCATGCTCATATTACATGAATGCAATCTCAACTTGTAATACTGCGCTCATGACATGCACCATTGATAGTTCAAAGATCTGTATTAAAGGCCTGCCACCACAGCTGGAAAATCCTAGAGGAAACATTGGTAGCTGATATGTGTACATTATAGGACTATAGGCTACACATTATCTGTTTTGACACAACAGATGAAAAACAATACAAAAACATGGAATTCTGTAATAATAAAAGACAATAACATGCCTGAATGCCATCCTGAATGAAGTAGGGCACAGAAAGCTCCAATGAATGCTCAAAATAAATAAATGCTCCAAAAAAAATTATTCACGCAAATAGCCAGCCTGATCTCACAAGGAAAGTAACTATTTTGCATTTTGTTTAGTGACAAACACTTTGTAATTCAGTTTAATGAAAATGTAAAATTTTTAAAAGGATGGATGGGTGGCACCAACCTCTTGCTCTCCCTCGGGAAGCCAATACGGAAGTAACTGAAACTGTAATTCATTAAAATTCCGCTAGTCCCTGCTCCATATAGAGCAAATTTCTATTGAGCCCACTGTTAAAATGGCCAACTACAGCAGAAAAAAGGTGTTTACAGCCTGGTACAAAGAGCAATTTTGGTTCATCTAGCTAATATTACCCTTCATCACCACTGTGAGGGGGGTGATTGTTTTTTATAACTCATCCGTTTCCTTTATATCAAGTTATATTAAGTTTGCATAATTAAGGGTAAGACAGCTTGTCTCGCTGGTTGCCGTCACGTCACCTCAGTTGATTTATCATAAGAACAATGTTAAGTGGCTTAATGTATCACAACAGTGCTTTTAAAAGTCTAAACACTTTATTGATATAGTACACAACCAAGCACAGGTGGTCAGAACCCAAACGAGTCGCAGGTAATGAAGTAATAAGCGTTTCTCCCATAAGAAAGCCTTTCTAAGCTAAATGCCAGCATGCTAAATGCAAAACGCTCTTCCTCTTTGCCCTTGTTTGGTATGCCTCTGTTGGTGTGATGACGCGCGAACGAAATGGCAACGGTTGGCCACGCCTACTAGTAGCTTCTTTTGAGTTCTTCAGAAACCTATGGGTGACGTCACGGATACTACGCCCATATCTTTTACAGTCTATGGGTGGCACCCAACCACACCCCTAAACCCAACCGCCATTGGGGGATGAGAAAATCATACTAAATTGTACAAATGAGATTTACGGTTTTCTACGGATTAGCCACTAAATCAAAAGTTACAAATTGCTATGAAATAGCATTGAAATTACAGGGGGTTGCTCTACCAAGATCAGAAAATATATACTAATATTAATATTTATACTGGAAAATTACAATTCTCATTCTTATTAGTCAAAATGAGAAAGTTTTTGAATGCTTACATCTTCTTAATGCAAATTTAGTTTTTGTTTTGGAGCACACTAGCTTATAGATAACCTTAAGGGTAACATATTGATGCTAACAGCCAACAAATTGCAACACCAAAAAATGGACTCTTGTCTACTGGAAAGGAAAACAGTGCCTGTGGGGGATTTGTGCATACAGAAATGTGCCTGTGGCAAGCTTACTGAATCACACAAACTCATTGAATCACATTTACTGGCACTTTACTTGTCGAACGCTGTCCGGCTGCATGCATAATGCACGAGGTGAGAGCAGCTCAAGAACAAAGACAACACATGGAACAGACTCTATGATCACACCCCAAGTGAGCAGGCGACAACCTATTATGTCTCTTTTTGTCTTGGTCTATCTGCTTGTCTTTTTTTCCCTCCTGTTTCTTCCTAAATCTGATGATTCCACACCTTTGCATGTGTGCCAACACCCACATCCGAAATAGTTCAGAGTTTAAAAAGAGAGAGGCCTTTTAGAGTAATTGTGCCATGAGACAAGAACAACTAAATATAAAATGATAGTCTTGAGATAGAACATGAAAATGTGGTCAATTGCTGACGTTCAAGTTAATCACTTTAATCATGATTTGATTTGACATGTCTGAAATTAGAGATGTAATTGCATGTATCACAATTTTATACTTATATAATAATTTAAAACATTAATAACTGAATGCCACTATTAACTAAAACTTACTAAAATATAAATTCATTTATTTATTCATTTTATTTTCAGCTTTCATTAATCTAGGGTTGCGGCAGGGGAATAAACCACCAACTTATCCAGCATATATTTTGTAGCGGATACCCTTCCAGCTGCAACCTATCACTAGGAAACCCACACAAACACGGGGAGAACATGCAAACTCCACACAGAAATGCCAACTGACCCAGCTGAGGCTTGAACCAGTGACCTTCTTGCTGTGAGGTGATTGTGCTACCCACTGTGCCACAGTGACACCCTAAAATATAAATATATCATAAAAATAAACAAATAAATTACATACACAAAATGTTTTTAATTGCAGATAAGAAGACACCTGAATATTAATAAATGTGAAAGGGAAGGAAAATAATTAATGATGATTTTCCATCTAATATTGTACACAACAATAAGTTATATAATAAGTTATATGATTTATTTGTATAGGTAAAATTATGAACAATTAGAATCAGAATCGGTTTAATTGCAAAGTGCACACAAGGAATTTGTTTTGGCTATAGAAGCTTCCAGTGTACATAAAGTGACAAGTGACAACACAAAATAAATATGAAAAAATACGACAAACATTAAACAGAGATACAATTAGACAAAGAGCTCTAGATTGTATGTACAGACTTTTTATTAATAATTTAAGTTTATATAATATTAAGTTTATATAATTTAAAGTTATACGGTGCTGGGTACAAATGCGTATGAGAAAGTATTGCAGTACAGTATATTGTTATAAGGTATTAAACAATATGATTAATAATTAAAATATCATGTTATATATTATATTCCTTATGCTTAAGTTATTTTCCCCAGTCAATAAAAGTCCAAGTTTTTGATTTTTGAACTACAAACTTCCAAACAGTGGATGTGCTGTAAGAAAAAAATTAAGTGGATAGAAGCTGTCAATTGAAGCAGGCAATCTGTTTGTCCCTGCTGGGATAACAGAGCATTTGATGGTCCTGTTGGCAGGATCAGTGCCACTCAGTGGTGCGAGAACAGCACATACCCTTAAAGGAACGCTTCGGGTTCAATAAAACTTCAGCTCTATCGACAACTACTCTGGCATGTTGTCGATTTCTGCAGAAAATAAATTTGTCTTGTGCTTCGGCTAAAATAAAAAACAGCAAATAAGCATATTTGCATATAGTCTGGAAGTATGTGGGTCTAAGCTAGGTGTGTCAAACTCTAGTAGGCCGCAGCTCTGCACAGATTAGTTTCAACCCTGCCTAAACACACTTACCTGTAGGTTTCAAACAAGTCTGAAAGACTCAATTAGTTTGATCAGGTGTGTTTAATTAGGGTTGGAACTAAACTGTGCAGAGCTGCGGGCCTCTAGAAACTGAGTTTGACACCTGTGGTCTAAACCAGGGATCACCAATCTCGGTCCTGGAGGTCCGGTGTCTTGCAGTGTTTAGCTCCAACTTGCCTCAACAGACCTGCCTGGATGTTTCAAGTATACCTAGTGAGAGCTTGATTAGCTTGTTCAGGTGTGTTTGATTAGGGTTGGAGCTAAAATCTGCAGGCAACCCGACCTCCAGGAACAAGTTTGGTGATCCCTGGTCTAAATCCTACATAAAAATAAACATAAAACCATAGAGATACTTAAGGAGCTTTCACACTAGCACTTTAATTGTAAACCCAGGTCAGAGTTTGGTTTGCTTGGACAAGGTGAATGCTGCCTCCTGAATTCGGGTACAACAATGGTCTTGGGAATGGAGTTCTAGCCATTTTATGGATTGTACGGCACCTGCCCCTGTGATGACGGACCAAAAATCAGTGTGTGCACAGTGCAGATTTGTATAATTTATTATCTCAAATATAATTGATTACTAGAATTATTCATTCATTCATGTTCCTTTAGATTAGTCCCTGATTTATCAGGGGTCACTACAGCGGAATGAATTGCCTACTACTGCCATATGTTTTATGCAGCGGATGCCCTTCCAGCTGCAACTCAGTACTGGGAACTTCCTAGAATTAATGATTTTTAAATTAGCATCAGTATTATCATGCTTACCTCTTCACTCTCAAATTGAATTAAGTGATGTTTTATAAACAAATTTCAGGAGAAGCATGATCAGTTTTGATGAGGCTAATTCAATCATTGTATAATCCAATCAACTTAAGACCAAACCCCTATAAATAGTCAAACACGTCATACCATACATTTTCTCTAGACTTCAGCCTTCGTCCACCACCCCAACTCCACACTATTAAACACTATACCTACATAAATCTGAGGTGGGTGTGGCGTTCTGGAGGCGTTCTGGTTCTGGAGGTAGATTCTGTGCTCAGACCCATGTCTCTCTCTCTGTCCTTATAAGGGGAATAACATGAGTTAGTGTGTCTTTGTGAGCGCAGAGCCCTCTCCCTGGACAGCACGCCAAATATGCATATTCTATTTAGTCAAATATCTGTGAGTGTGAACTTGAACCATGAATATATATATATATATATATATATATATATATATATATATATATATA
>CAIGQQ010016165.1:0-14403 GCA_903798035.1 Danio albolineatus | reverse complement strand
TATCTATCTATCTATCTATCTATCTATCTATCTATCTATCTATCTATCGAGAGAGATTTTTAAAACTTACTTTGATTCATACCACAATAAAGATATCATTACAAAGATACATTTTACTCAATCCATTTTGTAAATATTAGTTCTCCATCTTTGACAGAACACAACCTATCTTTATAAATCCACACATTTTCAAACTGCTCAATATTCTTGACATTCATATGTATAAAAAAATAAATCAAACTTGATTCTCACTTTAATTAAACTCTTAAAAACTTGCACTACAATTGCCATTTTGGCTTTTCCTACAACAAAATTAATTATTCGTTCTTTTTTTCTCTTCTTTTTTGCAAATTTAAACCCAAAGATAAAACCAATCTTAGGAAAAAATTACCTTAGAATCCGCAAACATATAATGAAACATCAGAAACAAATCTTTAAGCCTTTCACAATGTACAAAACAATGAAAAATAGTTTTCCTTTGATCACAAAAAGGACAAATACTTTCTACTGATGAATTAATTTTGCTAACAAAAACATTAACGGCAATGATTCCATGCAGTATCCTCCATTGTAAGTCTTGGGGGGGTTTTACAGTGGACATTTTACAGTGGACACTGTAAGTCTTACAGTGGACATTTTTAAAGATAATTTATGATATGTTGCCATATGGCATCAACGTCCAATACTGGATCCAACTTAGAAATGTATAATTTAGAACTTTCCTTATAATTAATAATTCCTTAAAAGTAATAGATTTGTTTTTTTAAATGTTGTTTGTTTTGATTTAATTGGTGTTTAGCAGGGATCACCAATCTCGGTCCTGGAGGTCCGGTGTCCTGCAGGGTTTCCGCAGATTTTAGCCCATCATTGATTCCGTTTATTTACTGGTGTAAATGTGTGTAAATTTATATTTATTCAATTTTTAAATTAACTTTAGTAATAATATTGATTAATATGAAAATATTCATATGATTTATTCACAATACAGTTTGTAAAGTACAGTTTTCTGTCTTTTAGATCTTATATGAGAGACTTGTTTTGTTTACCAAATAAAGTGGACCTAATTGGATTTGAATTGTAAACATTAAATAAAAGTTAAAAATGTATTACTTTTTATTTCATATATTAAGGTTTTAGTTATGATACTCCCAAAATCATTCCGCATAAATCCGCAGATTTCTATCAAAATACTCCGCAGAAATAGCAAAAAATGTCCGCAGATTCCAACTGGGCCTACTTATGGGTCAGTCATGGGTGGATATGATTATTGGCGATGCAAACTTCAACTATTTTTCTAAAATATTAAGGTGTTTTAAGCAATTTTACTTGACAGGCACAAAAATGTTGTATATGTCATGGGATGACTGTAACAGTGACTTTTGTTACCGAGAATAAAAATTATATGATCTGACCGGGGCTTTAGATGTGTCTTCTCAGCCGCTCGTCATTCCTCCCTCCGGTAGGGAACAGTAAAGTCTTTAAAAGTGTTTTGTACGTCTTTGGTGTGACACCAGAAAAAAATCTCACAAAACTATCAGGAATATCTGTTAAAAAGCTGAGATATGTTGTTAAGACCAAAAAAGTTTTTTCACATTTACAGTCTCTTAAAGGAGATATTATTTTTTTACAAGAAACACATCTACGAACTGCAGATGTTTCACGCCTTAAAAATGCATGGATTAGTTACTGTTTTCACTCTAAGTTTAGTGTCAAGGCAAGGGGGGCAGCAATTCTTGTACATAAGAACACAGCTTTTGAACCAGAAGCAGTGATTTCTGATTCAAATGGTCGTTATGTAATTGTATCTGGAATACTACAAACAATCCCAGTTGTTCTGGTATGTGTATATGGCCCGAATTGGGACAATGATGCATTTTTTGCTCATCTTTTTTCTAAACTTCCAAATTTGGATAGCCACCACATAATCATGGGGGGAGATTTTAATTTAGTTCAAAATACTACATTGGACAGGTCTTCTTCAAAACAGGCTACGTTGTCCAGCTCTGGTAAACTTTTAGAATCTTATACTAAACAGTTTGGCTTGACGGATCCCTGGAGATCACGATTTCCAACTAATAAAGTTTTCTCTTATTTTTCACATGTACACCATTCATATTCACGAATTGATTTTTTTCTTTTAGATAACAGACTAATGCACTCTGTAAGTTCTTGTGACTATCATAGCATAGTTATCTCTGATCATGCCCCTACCTCATTGGACATAATGTTCCCACAAGCCAGGTCTTATTTTAAACAATGGAAATTTAGTTCACATTTACTCTCTGATGACAGTTTCAAGGACTTCCTCAAATCTCATATAGATACATATTTTGAAATCAATGATAACAATTCTGTTAACAGCAATACATTATGGGAAGCATTTAAATGTTATATGCGAGGACAGATAATTTCATATGTCTCTAAATTAAGGAGATCTGAGAACTCTAAAATGATGGAAATATCTGACCAACTTTCTAAACTAGACCTCCAATATTCTTTGAACCCTTCGCCCACAATTTATAAAAAGCGGCTCCAACTTCATTCAGAGTACAATTTATTTCTAACACATAAAGTTGAAAAGCAACTGTTAAGCACTAAGCAGCATTTTTTTGAATTTGGTGATAAAGCTGGCAAAATGCTTGCATTTCAATCTCGAGCTGCCCGCACATCCAGATTGATCCCCAAAATTAAATCTTCTAAGGGTGACATAGTTTCCGACCCAGAGGAAATTAATTTGATTTTTTCAGAATATTACAAAGATCTTTATTCCTCAGAATGCGACTCTAAACTGTGGAATAACCCAACCCCTTTTGATCAACTAACGTTCCCCTGTGCAAACCATGACTCCAAGAATGATCTGGGCAGGCCTGTGTCTATTGTTGAAGTGCAAGAAGCAATTAGTTTACTTCAAAATGGTAAATCTCCTGGTCCTGATGGCTTTTCCATTGAGTTTTTTAAAACTTTTTCTTCTGTCTTAGCCCCTATTCTGCAAAGAGTATATAATGAAGCCTTTCTTTCAGGTCAGCTCCCACCAACCATGTCTGAGGCGTCTATCTCCCTGTTACTAAAAAAAGATAAAGACCCACTACTCTGCAGTAGTTACAGGCCAATATCTTTGTTAAATGTGGATTTTAAAATTTTATCTAAGATCCTTGCCTTACGACTTCAGCTAGTATTGCCCGCTGTTATTTCCCCCGACCAGACTGGCTTCATGACGGGCAGACACTCATTTTATAATACCAGAAGACTTTTTAATACTATCCTTTCTCCAAGTTCTGATACTGCTGAAGTTATTTTGTCCCTCGATGCCGAAAAGGCATTTGACAGGGTTGAATGGGGATATTTGTTTTTTATTTTAAACAAATTTGGTTTCAGTACATCAATACTCATCTCCTGTGGCATCTGTGCACACTAATTCAACCCATTCAAAAACCTTTCCCCTCAGCCGAGGTACACGCCAAGGCTGCCCCCTCTCACCCTTGCTATTTGCATTGGTTATAGAACCATTGGCCATTTGGTTGCGAGATGAGCAAAAATTTGAAGGCATCTCTCGCTATGGAACATCTTATAAATTGTCGCTTTATGCAGACGACCTTCTTTTATATATATCTAACCCCATTTCTTCATTACCACCGATCCTCCGAATTTTTGATCTGTTTGGCAAATTTTCTGGCTACAAATTAAACCTTGAAAAGAGTGAGATGTTTCCAGTCAATCTATCAGCTGAGACACTGTCTAAATATCCTTTTCCATTTAAATGGGTGGAGGAAGGATTCCAATACTTAGGTGTATTCATCACTAAGTCAGTTGCAGGTATTTTCAAAAATAATTTTAATTCTTTGCTAGAAACATGTAAGCAAGATATGCAAAGATGGTCCACTCTTCCAATATCACTAATTGGTCGTATTAACTTAGTTAAAATGACAATTTTGCCCAAATTTCTTTATCTCTTCGATCACATACCCATTCATATAAACACATCTTTTTTTGTAACATTGAATAAGACAACTAATTCTTTTTTGTGGAGTGGCAAATATGCACGAATAAGAAGAACATTTTTAGAACTTCCCAAGTCAGAAGGGGGCCTTGCATTGCCAAATTTTCAGCAGTATTACTGGGCCTGTAATATCAACAAGCTTTTGCATTGGACTAACATTTCAAAAGGTTCCAAACATCCTATCTGGGTCCAATTAGAACTGTTATCCTCAAAATTCTCCCTTCATTCAGTGATTTGCTCCCAGCTTCCAATAAATAGTAGAATTGTTTCAGACAGTTTAGTGGTGACCAATACTATTAAAATATGGGTTACTTTTAGGAAACACTTTGGGCTAATAAGGTCATCCACTCTAGCACCTATAGTAAATAATGTATCTTTTTTACCATCGTGTTCTGATTCTGTTTTTCACGACTGGTCTTCTTAGGGCCTTAATACCATTAAGGACTTGTATGAAAAAGGTATATTTTTGTCATTTTCAGATTTGTCTGAAAAGTTTCATCTTCCTAAAACTCATCTTTTTCACTTCTTTCAGATAAGACATTTTGTGCAGAATCAGTTTACTCAGTTTCCTAATCTTCCTCCTGATTCAAAAATGGACACAATTCTTTCTTTTAATCCAGATAGAAAAGGGATAATCTCTGTCATCTATCGATCAATAAATTCTTTGAATTCTGACTCCTCAGAATTGCCTAAGAATACCTGGGAACAAGAGTTGGGGATCACGATCAGTGAAACAGAATGGGATCACATACTCAATTTTGTACATAGTTCTTCTATATGTGCCCGACACAGTTTAATGCAGTGCAAGATTTTTCATAGAGCACACTATACTAATGCCAGATTAGCCAAAATATACCCAAATAGAAGTAATACTTGTAATAGATGTCAACAATCTCCAGCAAATCACACACATGTTCTGGTCTTGTCCAAGATTGACTGTGTTTTGGTCTAGAATATTCAATACCTTTGAAAAATCGTTTAACATATCAGCCACTCCAAACCCTCTTACAGCAATATTCGGAATTCCCTTTAAGCCAAATTTGCCTTCAGCAATACAGAACGTTGTGGCTTTTACCACGTTATTAGCTAGGAGGCTTATTCTCCTTAAATGGAAACATACATCACCACCTTCACATGACAGATGGATACAAGAAATTTTTTTGTGTTTAAAATTGGAAAAAATTAGATTTTCATTAAGAGGGTCTTTAAAAACATTTTACAAAACATGGAAACCTGTGTTGAATTATATTGACACTGTTGCTCTAGATGCAGAAGAGGAATAATTTTATTTTTTTATTATTATTATTATTTTTTATTTATTTATATATATATATTTTTTATTACTTTTATAGTTTGTTTTGTTTTGTTTTTGTTTATACATTTATTTTATAAATTTTTACTATTATTATTATTATTATTATTATTTTTTTTTACATTTACTGTGTTATTTTATAATTGTTGTTTTTTCTGATGTTCATTGGTTCTCAAGTGTGAAAAAGCAGAACAGGATACTACTTTATTTTTTTGTATATATATGATATTGTATCTGCACAAAATATTAATAAATATATTTGACAAAAAAAAAAAAAAAGCCGAGATACAATCGTCTGTCATCAAATTATCATGCTGCGATGGCAAAGCCGTGGTTCTGATCCTAGCGATTTCCTGTAGATGAAAAAGAGAAGTGTTCCACAAGCAGAGCCCTCAGGCACACCCACAGCTTAATTTTGTCACTTGGACAGCTCAACACTCCAAGACACCCTGAAGGTCCTACCTGTTCTGTATCTGGTTACACTTTCTTTGATGTTCACCTCCACACAACTGATTTTGTAACTTTATAATACATGTCAGCTATCACTCATTAGAGTATTAGTGTACTATTAAGATAGTGGTAGTACAATAGGTCGATGTAGTGGCAAGGTTACTATGAAGTAGAATGCCTGTCAGGGGACTGGAGTGGCAAAGCGTTAGCAGAAAATAAGTTAAAAGTTTAATGTTCGGTCACACTTTATTTTGAGGGTCCGTTTGTTGAATTTAAGTTACATTGCAACTAATTCTCATTAGATTTTAAGTAGACTGTTAGGTTGGGGTTAGGGGTAGGGTTAGTGTAAGTTGACATGTACTTGCAAAGTTTCTTATAGTCAGTTAAATGTCTGTTGAATGCAGTGGTGTAAAGTAACTAATTACAAATACTCAAACTACTGTAATTGAGTAGTTTTTCTCAGGAATTATAATTTACTGAGTAGTTTTAAAAATGTGGACTTTTACTTTCCCTTGAGTACATGTTTAATGCAGTATCAGTACTTTTACTCCACTACTTTCCTTCAACCTGCAGTCACTACTTTATTTCTGTCTTGTCTATGGTCATTGTCTAAAGTAGAAAGATCAGTCCTGTGATTCCTGTCCAATTAAACCACACATAGAAAGTAAATCACATCATACTGAACAACCTCAAGACACGGGCGCTTTATAAATGCAGCAAACCTTTTGGAAACATTCAAAATGTCCAAGAAGATGTCCGAAAGCTTTACACACAATGATCCAGAGACTGTTTATAGACTGCATGTCACTGAAAATTATAAATGTCGACTGTATGATGACTGAAATCACCAAACAAGCCTTAAACAATTCCTAAATGGAACGAATGAAAAATGGAAGGAAGGGACAAATAAAAGGAAGGACCAAACAAGGAATGGAAGGAAGGATAGAAGAACCAAATAAATGAAGGAAAGATTCAAGGAAGGACTGAACAAACTAAGGAGGGAAGGAAGGAACCAGCGAATAAATGAACAAAAGGACCTAATGTAAAAAGGAACAAAAAATATAAACGAAGGAAGGAGGGAACAAATGAATAAATGAAAGAAGGAGAGAACAAACAAATGATTGAAAAAAGGAGAGAACAAACAAATAATTGAAGGAAGGTTGGAAGGAACGAACGAAAATAGGAAGATCCCTAAATACACCACATGTTGTTTGTGCAAGGATGTGTAAACGTAACATTCTGTACATCAACTTTTCACAGCGTAATACTCACTACTCTTGAGTAATTTTAAAAAGTTTACTTTTTACTCATACTTTGAGTAATATTTACTACACATACATTTACTCTACTTGTACTACATTTTCAGGCAAGTAATGGTACTTTTACTTGAGTATGATTTTTCAGTACTCTTTCCACCACTGGTTGAATGTCAGTATCAACACATATTAAGTAGACAGTCTACTAATACTCAAAGGGACCATCGAAATAAAGTGTTACCTAATGTTCTGATCACTGCTAATCATTACTAATACTTGTAAAGTTGCTTATAGTAATCAATTGAAAGGACTTTGAAAAGGAAGTGTTTATGAACGTCCTTGAAAATGGTTTTTGAGTTTCTGTTTTCACTTAAGTCATCCTGAAATTTGAGTTTTATTATAAGTTGATCAGTCAGCTGTTAAAGGCAACACTTGATTACCCTGTTTAGAGAGCCACTTCAGCACAAATCAGCAAAGCTGTAATTTAGCTGGCAGGCCATTCACTGAGGCGACAGGCTGTGATTGGTTGAGAGCTGTTCCTGGTACAACGGTCCACGTGCCTAGTCCTTGGGAGGGCTTCTCAAACGTGTCTACACTTGCCCAGACTATGTCATGCCCGCATCAACCCTCTAACCGTGTATTGAATTGCAATAGATGGTCAACGGAATCGCAGTACAGAGCACGTAGCTCACATAGCACAAAAAAATCACATGGTATATGAACGGCTTCCTAGAACTGTCCTTTATTGAGACAGGAAATTCTGTTCTGCTCTGTTATCTCAATGTGGAGATTAATTAAGCTTGAGTTACTGCTGAAAACAGGCGAGGTGGTCAGCTGTGCAAACTGGGGTAAAGAGCAGCCAATTTTGATTTCAGTTGTATGTAGTTACAGATTGATAGACGGACAGATAGACTGCGGAAAGGACATACAAATGGATGCAAGGACTGATAGATAGATGTTCAATTCTACTCAATTCATGTTTATTTATATAGCGCTTTGACAATGCTTGTGTCAAAGCAGCTTAACGTAGAAGTTCTAGTAAACTGAAACTGTGTCAGTCCAGTTTTCAGAGTTGAAGTTCAGTTTAGTTCAGTTCAGTGTGGTTTAAATTTCACTACTGTAAGTCCAAACACTGAAGAGCAAATCCATCGATGCACAAGATGTATAGAAACACAGATGATGAACGTACGAATGGATGGATAGAAAGATGTAGAGATGGGGTAGGGTATTGCACATGGGGTACACTCTAAAAAAAAAGGTGCTAAATAGCACCAAAACTGGTTCTTTGGTCGTAATGAGGGGGGAACCTTTTTTGGTGCTATGCAGCACCTTAAAAAAATAGGTGCTATATAGTACTTTTGTCAAATGGTGCTATATAGCACCTATATTTTAAGGTGCTCATAATGTTACTTTACCCTTTCCGCAAATAAAACCGGCATAAGAGTTATGAGAATTAGCTATGAGAACAAGTGCTTACCAGTAGTAGTGGTGCTATATATCACTTCAAACCCCCCAAAGAACCACTGAAAAACCTTTATGGTGCTTTAAAAGTTCTTTACATAGTAAAAGTGCTATATAGCACCCTGACCACCTTAAAGAACCACTGAAGAACCACTGATGAACCTTTATGGTGCTTTAAAGGTTCTTTACACAGTAAAAGTGCTAAATAGCACCTCAAATACCGTAAAGGACTACTGAAGAACCACTGAAGAACCTTTTTTTTAAGAGTGTATAGTATAATACCAGTAATTTATGGCCTTGTGGAAAAATTGATTGGTTCCCCTGAGGAAAATAATCATATAAATTATTAGGTCTGAATGACTAATCGAAGATGAATTTCATGTGCATTTTTTCAGTAAAGCTGTTTCTAGTAAATCTTCATAACATGTTTTCTGATGGACCAGTATTTACTACACAGAGTCATAGTTCACTGGCAAGCAACAGAATATGCAAAATCACATTGTAAAAATCCTTTTAATCAGACAATAATGAAATCTAGATAGTATGTGATAGTATGTGTTTAACAGTCACATAATCAATGAAAGCAATTAAAGTTGACATAAAATCTAAATTTACTGTTCTTGTTTTATATACTGTATGATAGAGGTGTAACGGTAGATTTATACATCCTCAACCGAATACAGTCAGTCCAGATGTGCAGTCACTGTTAGGCAGAAAAGACCAGAGCAGTGCTGAGCAGCCATTCATAAATAATGCATCTTTGCATCTGAAAATATAAGATGCAGTATTTTGAAGTAGTTCCGTCATGTTGTTGTTGTCATGTCAACTCGTTAGACAGAAGCTTGCAATGCTACAGTAGTCCTACCTTGGAGCTCTTTTGATTGATCGAATGGTACAGTACGTACATAGCAAACTGTGAGTTCTGTGCAATGTTACACCCCTAATATACAGCAGTGCTGACTATAATGTGTACTTCATTATTTTGTAAACATTTATTATTATTATTAATGTCTTCAGGACAGGGATAGTTTGTATCCTATTTGTCCATTCGCCAATCTTCCTCTATTTTGGTTGCAACATCCATCTTCCACCAATCCAATTGGTTCCCAAAGGACAAAATCTTGCACTATAAATATATATACATATATATATATTAGGGCTGTCCAAGAATTAATCGTGATTAATCACATCCAAAATAAAAGTTTGTTTTGACATAATATGTGTGTGTGTTATATACTTATTAAGTATATGTAATAAACACATTCATAGAAGCCAAAACTATATATAAAAAAGTTACAAAGTAGTTACATCATATTCAAATGTAAAATTTGTATCATACACATATGTTTTTTAGATATCTAAATATAAACCAACATTTTATCAAGTATATGCATGTGTGTATTTATATATTCATAATAAAATATATACAGTACACACACAAATATTATGTTAAACTTTTATTTTGGATGTGATTAATCACGATTAATTTTTTGACAGCCCTAATATATATATATATATATATTTTAAATAGATTGTCATACTATTAGGACATTAACTTAGAAATAAACATCTTAACGACAAAGGTTATCATATTCAATTTCTTTGACTTTTTATTTTCAATTAAAGAGTCTTTGTTTGTAAAAACTATTTTTTTAATAATATATTTTTAAAAAAGAGCATTTAATATTAGTTCTTTCCATTTGTTTGGTCAATATAATGCCTGTTATTCTACAGCATACATTTGTTTTGTGTATTATACTGTTGTATTATTGTGTCATTGACAACATACTAATGGCAAACTCCTTTTGTGGCTCCATGATGGTTAGGAGGTTCCCATATAAGGCGCCGGTTCCCTTATGTCTGCAGCAGATGCCAAAAGGTAGCTCACTATGTTTTGGAACAGAGCTACAGTTTAAAGTTTTGCACAGAATGCAGAAGCTGCAGGCTAAAGGCCAATTCACACTACATAAACAGACGACATCGGACACTCTGCCAAGTTTTGTCCGATCAGAATGTTACTGCTGTCTGCATCTGTCAGCGTGTGTCAGAGCCTGTTTTTGCCAAATGATCAGACCGAGTGTGTGCTTGTTGGGTCGTGGAATGTCTGAGAGGTCATGTACTGTAATCTGGAGGTTTTCTGCACCGGTTAGTGTCTGTAAGTGCAGTGTGAACTGGCTATAATAAATGACATTAACACAACTTACAGAAGTTCAACCAAAATTTTAACCAAATTTGAATATGTAATCAAATGTTTTATGTTCAATCAACTTAAATTTGTAAAAACCAATTAAGCTAAGTGGGTGCCACAGTGGCGTAGTGAGTAGCACGATCGTCTCACAGGAAGAAGGTCGCTGGTTCGAGCCTCGGCTGGGTCAGTTGGCATTTCTGTGTGGAGTTTGCATGTTCTCCCCGTGGTCGTGTGGGTTTCCTCCGGGTGCTCCGGTTTCCCCCACAGTCCAAAGACATGCGGTACAGGTGAATTGGGTAAGCTAAATTGTCCGTAGTATATGTATGTGTATGAGTGTGTATGGATGTTTCCCAGAGATGGGTTGCAACTGGAAGGGCATCTGCTGTGTGAAACATATGCTGGATAAGTTGGCGGTTCATTCCGCTATGGCGACCCCGGAGTAATAAAGGGACTAAGCCGACAAGAAAATGAATGAATGAAGTAAACGTAATTGATTTGCGTTGGGAAGACATGAAGGGATTGGGTGGAATGTTTTATATGTTTTATCGTCAAAATATTCTTGCACAAATCACAAGTAGGTTTTTCTTTCCCTTTCAATAAATATGTGTGTGTAAGTCTTGAGTGTCCGATTCTACATTCATCCCATTCCTCTCTAGGTCTCTTTTTTCGTTAACCTGCTTAAATACTAGTGATAAGTGACAATATAAAAATCTGTAGTCCTCAGGTAGGAGATTTAAGGTTTGGGACTGTGCTGAAGTCTGTTCTAAAAGCGTCAGTATTGACATCCTTCGCTACATTCATTCGCTTAATGATACGTGACTCGCATTGACAGGTGAAAATCCGATCTGCCTGCTTACACTGCAGACACAAGGGCACAGATCCGATTCATATCGGATAAATTTCCACATATGAACAAACCCTGTATCTGATTTGACTGAATCAAAATCCATGAGATTTTTTCCTGCTTACATGTACATGGTCCATATCTGATCTGTGCCACACGGGAGAAAAAAAAAATAAACTCATTAAGTCAGAGTTAAGTCACTTGAACCATGCAGTGTAAATGCAGCCTTATATGCATTTGAATGCATCTGATTGGTTAGTTAGTGAGTGATGATGCAAGACCAGCCGTGGTCAATCATAAGCAAGGGATTTGTTTATAAAACTTCACTTCAGTGTCCGCTGCTTATCCATGTGCCTTTGAATAAATGCTCCTCTGTTGCCTAGCAACGTCCAGTTAACAAAAAACATAACTTTCTAATAGCAAAAACATAACTGTGGACATGTCTCTTCAAAACAACATATTCAGTGCTGTGAAAAAAACCTTGCTCTTCAGTCTAATAACTCATACACAATCATGGCATTTTTAACCCAAAAGATGTATTTTTTAGGTAATGACTTCATAAAATATGCTGACAGGCCGTCAAAGCTTACTTCTAATATCTTAAGAGAAGCTTTGAATGCAAACATGATATGACAATAGCCCCTTTCACACAGTGATACCGGAAATATCCGGAAAATTACCAGAATGACTTGACCGGTAAATAAAAAAAAAAAACGCTGTTCACACAGAGGAGGACGTTCCGTAATTTTTCTGGAAAAGACCGTTCACACATCCATTCCAAAATACCGAAAATTCTGACATCATTAATCAGAAATGAGCTCTAAATGGCTGCGCTTGTATTTGAAAACATAGAAGGGGTCTGGCGTTGATTGTTTCACTTTTATTTAAAGCTTTAGCATTCATGCAGCTGCTTTGTCCCAGATACCTCCAAAGGCAGAAGTGTGAACCGCAGCTTAAAGTTTACACATTTGACTACATTACTAATTCTGTGGATGGATAAGTATTGCGAACAGCTTCGACGAAAACATATGTAGAAACACTTTCGCATATTGAGATGTACATACTGTAATGTGTGCTGGTGCTCACCAGCTGCTTCACGTGCACACACGTCACTGAAGCAGAGCTTGAAGGTAAACAAACAGCGGTTCATCATAAGCATTTTATCGATGATTATTTAAACAGTTGGCATTAAGAAGGAACATGGAAACGTTGTCTGACTAACATCTAGCAGCTAAACGTGTCTGGAAAAATATTCAAAGGCTTTTATTTTCATAAACAGCGCAGATGTGAATGTGTCTGAACGTTCTGATTGGCTGGAGAAGATGTCTCGCGTCAGCATGTTCTAATCGTGAACGCGCTCTTTCCGGCAATGTTCCTTCTGCGTTCACACAGAGCAGCATTCCAGCAAATTACCTGTAATGTTACAACAACTACTCTTACCGAAAAATTGCCGGAACGAATTTACCAGTATTTTCAAAAAGGGCCTGTTCACACATACAGACCTTTCCAGAAAAAAATTGCTGGTAATTTTCCAAAAAGGTCTGTATGTGTAAAAGGGGCTAATATGACATCTTGTATGAGAATAATCAGAATGACAAGTACGGCTAGTCTACACTGTAAAAAATGATGTGTTCCACTCAATCGATCTGTGTTGGGACAACATGATGGAATTAAATTGGCTTATTAATTAATTTATTTTTTTTATTAATTTAAGAGTTTGCACTTAGCTGATGATTTGATATATGCTGTCCCAGGAGAGAGCCCTAAGTTCAAGGGATCCTCGAGCCCAGGGCTCCCTCCCGTTCGTAGAGCGAGAGGGGAGCCTGAGCTTAGGTAGCTCTCAAACTCCCCTCTGCAGCAGCTAAGGGAAACGCCAGAGGAGGAAGGGAGTTAGACCAGAGCCTGAATTGTTTAATCTGTTATGAATTATGTATTTCTTTGGATGGTGGGAGGAAACCGGAGGCCCCGGGGGAAACCCACGCGGACACGGGGAGAATATACAAACTCCGCACAGAAACACCCACCAGCCCGGCGAGGACCAGGGCTGGCAGTGTTCTTGCTGTGGGGCGGCAGTGCTAGCTACTGAGCCGCCGTGCCGCCCGATCTAAGAAAAGGAGGAGGTGGGGGAGGAAAGGAGGGTTTTCTTTCATTTGAAGATAGCTTTGGACTGGAACTGTGGTTATTTATAGTAGAAGGGGAATCATATGATTGGAAGATCGTGATTAGATAATGTGCAGCCAGCCGTGGTAAATCATAAGCACGTGATCCTCTCGAAATTAGCTTGTAAACAAACTTCACTTAAATTGTCACAAAAAAAACTTCAAGAATTGTGTTGTTTCAGCTTAATTTAAATAAGTAGTTTGAACAAACAGTAAACCTAATAGCTGAGTGTAGTGGTTCTATGATTCTGGAAGTTACATATCTATAATGTGTCTCCATTTGACTATAAGCCGGATGTTTTAATGCTCACCACTTCAGTCTTTCCTCCAGCGGCAGGGACGTATTCAATACGAAATCTCTCCACTGGCTCGTCAGGAGGCATCCAGGTAGCCCGGAAGGAGTAGTGTGTGACCTCAGAAGTCTCCAGGTCAGTGGGTGTCCCTGGCCCACCTCCTGGTTCATGAAAAGCAAAGCAAAAAATGGTGTTGAACACGTCTCAAACCACTTTACACCTAGACTGTAAATCTTCCTCAGGCCTATTAGCTTCTTGCACAAAGGTTAAATGGGTTATACATCACAAGTTTCATGGTTCTGTAAATCACTGTAATCCCCCAAGGAGTATCGGAGTGCATCTTACAGTTTTTTTTTTTCCCTCGTGGACTTTTCAGCAAGATTATTAGTTTAAAACACACACACACACACACACACACACACACACACACACACACACACACA
>CAIGQQ010016164.1:0-10023 GCA_903798035.1 Danio albolineatus | reverse complement strand
AAAAATACACAAATACATATCAACATTTTTGATTAACAGGTTCTCAAAAAGGCAATCCATTCAAACTGATTAAACACACGCTTTTATTAATAAAAGCAACATAACAATATTAAAAACATTAAATACAAAATAAATATCAAATTTCAGTTATGACAAAACAAACAAGATAAAAACAGATTTTTTTTCTGTTGAACACGGAAGATATTTTGAAGAAAGCTGAAAACCTGTAAAAAACATACAATGGAGATCAATGATTACAGGTATTCGGCTTTCTTCAAAATATCTTGTGTTCAACGGAAGAAAAAAACTCAAAGGCTGTTATTTTGCTTTATGTGCACTCAAAATTATTCTTGTAGCTTGATAATATTCTGATTGAACAACTGAAAGCATGTGGTCTGTTTTGAGGATGTTTTAGGTATTTCTCTGGACTTTAAACAAGTTGGGACCATTGCTGTCTATAGAGAATGAGAAAGCTCTTAGATTTCACTAAAGTATCTTAATTTATACTCCAAAGACAAATCAATGTTTGGAACGAAATGAATAATTAAACGTTTTAATTTCTGGTTGAACAAACCCATTAAGTGTACATGTCATGAACCCAAAAAGTCCATCCAATCCATATGTGACACTCAGCAGGTTCTGCAGAACTTCTACACTAACATCTGTGGGTCTGTACTCAGGTCCAGCATTCTCAGCCCAAATGAGATTCAGCCTCTGCACTTTCAGTCCTGGAGAAAAAGGAAAAAATACTGAGCTGTGTTCTAAACTCAGTCTTGTGACTATGAGTTTTACAAATACATTTATGAAACGAGGGCAGGTTGAAACACTTACCACATACTCTTTTACAAGTCTTCATTAAGGTAGATGCACAGACTCTTCAAATAAGGTTGGTCTTCAGGACACAATCACGCTTGATGGTTAAAAACAAAAAGCAAAAAATAACATTAGTCACAGGTTTACAGCATAAGGCTGATTACTTATTTACACATTTACTATTTTAATTCAATTATTTATTCCATTATTTTAACTATTTTAGTATTAATGCATATTTTCAAAGTTTTTTTTGTCAACAGCAGTTATATGGATAATGCATAACTATTGTTTAAAATTTCCATTCTGTTTGTTTGATGGGACTCAAAAGCTTCTTCCAGCTTGTGAATGTACATGGGCAACCTGCATATGGACAGGGAAACCAGCAAATTTGGCCATAGTGTAAATGTTTTAGTCTAAAATGTTTAAGCAACTCATACCTGCTAGACTGCTCATTTCACATAGCCACACTCAAATATCTGTGGAGAAAAACAAATAGTTAACAAATATAAAAGAAGCATTATAATAATAATTAACAGCTTACTTTATACTTGACTTTACTGTGACAAGTCAAAATGGTTACTAATATTACAAAAAAAAATAATTCCATAAAATAATAAAGTTTATTTATAAAATCTAAATCAATAACCCTGTAGCAGCAATTATAGTAAAGGATTACAGGAGTCTGTCTTGTCAAATAATGCTTCAATTAGTTTCTGCACAAATTACCCTTACTAAAAACAGAATTAAACCGGTGTGTGTTTAAAATTAGTCTCTTTTGTTATGAAATCAAAAACTAACACTTCTCTTAAAAGCTAGAACTGCAGAAGTTTCACCTCTTGACAGAGTTTTTCATTGCCTTCATGAATTTAATGAAGACGAATCACAATGTACAAAATAAATGCACTTAATCACCGAACTTTGCTTAATAAGTGTTTAATTTTACATTGTTTAAAAGGTTGTAACATTCCCTTACATTTTCGTCTAAGATTTACGGAATGAAGGGTGGCTGTGCATATGTTAAAACATGCACATATAATAAAACATTGGCAAACAACATGATGTTTAATACTGCAGATTACACTTACCTTGCAGAGCACTCGCTACACATTTCAAACAACAACAGCTTTCTTCCTCTTGATTTGCTGGTTGATTTCAACCGACTTGGGAAATGCGCAATAGCGCCATCTATCGTGTGGAGTACGGAGCTGCGTCAATCTTGCTTAACTGATTAGATCTGGCTTGTTCTACCGTAAGATGTAGCTAAGATATATTATACCATATTCATTTTTAACTCAAAATAAAAAGGCAGTGAGTCTACCATTACATTTTTATGTCAGTTTTGTGAGGTGGGTGAAGCCCATCTAATTCAAAGCTAAATTATAGCTACAAATTAAACGAAATTTGTGGATGTAGTACTCATAATGCGGACGTGATGTATTAACCATTGCACGCGCTGCACGGCCAAATACAGTGAATCAGTTTAGACTATCAGTGGGCTATAAACAGCCGGCTAAATCACGGCTATATTCAGGCTATGAAAATTACATATGTTTTTAAAAACCCAAACACGTTATAAATGCTATTTACTTTCCTTACTTAAAGGAATATCATAAATATCACGAGGTATTTTGCCAAAAAAGACAGGTAACCAAATTTAAGTTTTTTTGGGGCTAGAGATGGGTTACACATAGCCGGACTAGATTGGGTCTATACTTCACCGGGAAAGTGAAACTATGACTATTACTTGCAGGAACCTCATAAACGTTATTGAATTTTCTTGCATGACGGAGTATCATACATATCATAAGTTTTATTTTACAAAAAAACAACATGCAACCAAATTTAAGATTATTTGGGCTAAAATTGGGTTACACGTAGCCGGACTAGATCTGGTCTATACTTTACCTAGCCGGTGAAATGACGGCTATTGCTTGCTGGGATCTCTCTGGTGTCTCCATGCCATTATCCCGATAGTCACATACATTTCTCCAATGAATTTCATTGAACTTTCACCTATATTTTACCATGTTTTACTTCTTTAGAGGAGAGCGGGGCACAAAGTAACACATTTTGGTTTTGGTCAAATAATGAACAAAGTAATGGGGTTAGACAAACCCCTTTTTACCCGCAACACACAAACCACACAACACACAATAGTAAAAATGTTACTATTTACCCCACCTGTGGGGCAAGTTGTAACAGTCAGAGGGTTAGTATAACACATGCTTGAAAAGGCAGATTTCACACAATTAATATAAATCCAGTTTACTTTAAATGGTAGCTATATTTCCTCAGTGCTTGGCTGATTTTTATCCTAGCACAGTATGTTTATTTATTTATATTGGATAAACACATTTGGATTTATTTGCATTATTATTCATTTTCATACAGCATAGTTATTTGCATAACTCCATGAAAAAATATTTTCAATTAAAAACATTTTTATTAAAAAAATTCCTAACATTACAGTCAAAATTCAACAAGTGGGGTTTATTTATAAACTAATTTTGAGAGGATCACGTGCTTATGATTTAACACAGCTGGTACCACATCAGCTCCGCATATTGCACCAATCAGACAAATCCTGACACACTACAAATTACCAGAGCTTTCTACTCCAGTCATCTTCGTCTTGAAGAATCCCCCCCTTTCACCCAAACTCCTCCCCTTCTCTGATAGGGCGGCACAGTGGCCCAGTGGTTAGCACTGTTGCCTCACAGCAAGAGTGCCGATGGTTCGGCCTCTCCCCGAGCCAGTCGGCGTTTCTGTGTGGAGTTTGCATGTTCTCCCGTGTTCGCGTGGTTTTTCCCCGGCTTCTCCGGTTTCCTTGCACCGTCCAAAAACATGCAACATAAGTAAATCAACTACTTTAAAATAGCACCAAGAGCTACAGACATTTTAATTGGGTAAGTCGTTTTCCGAAAAATGCTCAAAAATGGGGCGCAGGTTAAAAGATTAACCTGCAAACGGCATTTTTCGGAAAACTACTTACCCAATTAAACTGTCTGTAGCTCTTGAACCTCTTGGTCTATGCTCACAAGTCTGGTTTTGTTCGAAACTAGACATTGGCTAGATTGTTACCCAAATATCAAAGTAGTAGGAGAGTGCAGGGCACAAAGTAACGCGGGGTAAAATGTAATTTTAAGGTAGTTACTCAGGGTTAACCATGGCATGCTTCCAAGGTTTTCCAAGGATGTCTTCCTGCCAATTATTGAAAAAGTTTGGCGAAATTTCGATGAGAAGCACAGGAGAAACCATTTGGAAAGATATAAAAAACACACAGTGACTGCTAGCCAATTTTGAGGAAAATGCGACACAGCGGGTTAGTTGTACCAGGGTGTTACAATTAAGCCAAACACTGTTGGACACCAATTAAACAAACAAAAAAATTCAAGAACTCACACTTAGCTGACGATTGATAATAAAGCGTGTTTGGCATGCTGTCCCGGGAGAGAGCTCTGAGCTCAAAATATCCTTAAGCCCGGGGCTCCCTCCCATTTAAAGGGCGAGAGGAGAGTTTGAGCTCAAGTAAGTCTTGAGAACTCCCCCCACTTTTGAACGTGCTGACATATATCTGACTAGAGTTGCCTTAAGATGCCTTAGATGTTGTTAATACTTGGGGTTAATACTTGTGGGCGTTTCTCTCTGTCTCGCGCTGTACACAGTAGACCAATCACAACAGACTGGGTCATCAGACCAATCAGCGCAGATTAGCCTCACACAAAGGAGGGTTTTGGGAACAAATGAATCGCTGAACAAATCATATGGCAGTCCTTAGGATAATTAGGTAAAAATAAAAGCATATTATAAAACATTGAAAGTGTTTTTTGACCTTGCATGCATATCAGCCTGTTGTTGGAGACCCCCAAAACCAAAATATTACTTTTTATAATGCACAATAGGGGCTCTTTAATGCTGTGTTCACACCAGACGTAAAGAACGCGTGTAAATCGCACTGTTCGCGCATAAATAGACACGTGAACATTTTGAGTTTACTCGCTTCATTCGTGCGTCAAATCCGCTTCTTTCACACATCAAATTCACTTCACAACAGCCGCGGATTCGCTTGATGGGCAGGGCTTCTGTCTGCCCAGTGACTGTAGCTTCATTGCTAAATGGCTAACATGGATTTTATTGAGAGAATAACTGTGTTTATGTGCATTATGAAGACTGAAAAACAGCATTGATTTGTTTGGAGCAGTGTCTGAGTCTACTAAATCCTTTCAGGGGTGCACCCAGCACCTCCTCCAGAATCTTAACCTGGATGGTGGAGGATTTCAGCTGTGCTTCAGGCTGAGCCGAGCCTAGTTTGATCAACTGTTGTCCGGTGTCGGCAGGAGGATTTCCCCGCCGGACACCACCAACAGGTTCTACATCATAATCACACCCGCACAAGAGCAAGCTCCTGATTGGTTCATGTGCCGCGAATATCTGCTGAAGTTCAGATTTTCAAACTTAATCGATTTGCTCGAAACACACGATACACGTGTCAATCACGCAAAATGCTCAACTTGCACATGTATCGCGTGTATCGCTACGCACTAGGCATGGGACGATAAAAAGTCAAGGTTTTCATACCGCCAAAATTTTCTGCTATACCATTCCTAAGGTATGAGTAAGATTTTTAATATACTTTCTTTTAGGTGTAAATTGTAAAGACATCTGTGTTTTTGAAACAAAAGAAGACCGCAGAAGTCAATAATTCACTTGAATTATTTAGCCTAACATGTTTACTGCCCCAAAATACTTTAAATGTTTCTCAAAATAAAATATATTGTGTTCAAAGGAGAAAAAGGTTTTGTTTTTTAAAAGACATTTAAAACGAATATATTTTAGAGCAATAAACACAATACTGTCATACCGTGAAACCGTTATATTTTTTTATGCAAGGTTATCATACCGAATCTTATACCGGCCCATGCCTACGCCGCACCTTTATCTATTCGCACCTTTGCATTGATTTAACATGTAAATCACTTGCGCTTGACGCTTTTTTCCGCGTCTGGTGTGAACGCAGCGTAAAAGGTGACTTGGAGCCCATAACTAGGATGAGTCACGGAATACTAGGTCTGTGCCAACTTTTTGTCCTCCTGTTCTTTTCAATGTACTTTGGGTTCTTTAGCTGGGAATTCCAAGTCTGCATTTTCATCTGTGTTATCTATGATCACAGATGAAAATAGTGCAGAATAGCTGTGCAGTAAGCAGTGACAGCACTACACTGGATCTATGGGTGGCTATAGCCCCAGTTAGCCCCTAATTGGGTAAACAGATGTCCTGTATTTCCCAGGATGCTCCCATATTTCAGCTCTATTTATAGTGTCCTGTGAGACCTAAAAAACCTAAACAAATGTAACCAAGCTCAGTTTTGATAAGCTTGCAGTAAAATTAGCAGAGACAGGCAGAATAAAACTGAATGAACTCATGTCTGAAGCTTTCTCAGCTCTTGGCCATGCAATCCAAATTCCCTGAGAGTGAGCAGTAAGTTCTCCTTGCACCTGAACTGTTAAATACACAAACAGGTGTCAAAATATCCATCGTGTGGACAATCTCACATGAATATAGTGAGTTATGGCTTAAGTGGCCATAAGAATTGCATTCAGATAGCTGAGAGCAAGAGTTGTGCGATAAATACTACTATGTTTGTAAATGATAAAACAGCTTGCCATACAAAGTATCTTAAAGCTGTAAAACCTGAACCTCTAGCAGTCTAACATAGAACTGCATCTTGCAGATTAAACTTCTGTATGAATGTAGGACATTGCAGAACAGACAGTCAACAGTATTTTTAATAACTACAAATAAAAAACATTGTTATTTTAATGTTGATTTTATGTGGTGATTCCAGATTCTTGGGGATTTGATTGATGTTCTTTTCATTATTTTTACTCTTAATCGAACAAGTAACATGCTGTGGCTTTAAACACAGACTTAATGCACTAAATAGACTAACAAATAAATTAATAATTAAATTAAAGTGTCATATCAACAAATGATGACTGATGTTTTATCTAGATAGCAAATTAACCACATAGTTGAATGTTTTTAAAGAAGAATTTTAGTGCATGATGATGTTAGCCATTCAGTTGGCGATCCTATGGGCCAGAGCTTTCCATGCTTCCCGATCCTGTACTCCTTCTTTTAGCTGTTCCATTTGGAGGCCTGTATCAGCTTTGATTGTGTCCAATGGCCTGGTCTTCTTTTGCCACTTACCATCCCAAACATGATTGATTTTTTTCTTCTTCTAATAAACTGGAATGCATTACATGCTCAAAGTATGCTAACCTATGTTGTGTTATTTTTCTTTCTAATAACCAGTCCGCTTTGATGCTGTCTAGCACTTCTTTGTTCATTACTTTTGCCGTCCACTGAATCTGTGGGAGTCTTCACCAACACCAGAGATCAGACACATCATTCTCTTTTTCACTACCCAGCGTTCACATCCATACATAAATATAGGGAATACAATTACCTGGACAGCTTACATTTTATGCCCAGACTGATATTTCTACTTTTCCATAGACCAGTGGTCTCAAACTCCACCCCAGCTCTGCACAGTTTAGCTCCAACTCTAATTAAACACAGCTGGTCTAAATAATCAAGGTGTTCAAGACTACTAGAAACTACTAAGCAGGTGTTAGTTGGGGGTGGTTGGAGTTTAAATATGCAAAGCTGTGCCATAGACGATTCATAGACATCCTTGCGTTTCTTCCCATACAGCTTTTGATTTCTGAACCACAAATACAATTTCATCGTTGTTCAGCTGTTGTTGCTTGTCATGAAATTATCTTTTAGCAAAGCTTAATAGGCAATTCAAGAGTTCACACTTAGCTGATGATTGATAATAAAGCGTGTTTGGCATGCTGAGAAAGCCCTGAGCTCAGAATATCCTCGAGCCAGGGGCTCCCTCCCTATGAAAGGCGAGAGGGGAGTTTGAGCTCAGGTAGGTCTAGAGAACTCCCCTGCTTGTGAACGTGTTAGGAATAGCTGAGATATAGCTGGCTAAGAGTTTGTCTTAAGATTGGATTAGTCAATTTATTTATGATGTATGTCTTTGAACAGGGAGAACATGCAAACTCCACACAGAAATGCCAATTGGAGCAGTGAGGGAGTGCCGTTCTTGCTGTGAGGCAACAGTGTTAACCACTGGGCCGATGTGCCGCCCAATCAGGAGAAGGGGAGGAGTAGGGGTGGAAGGGGGGATTCTTCAAGACAAAGATGACAGAAGTGGAAAACTCTGGTTATTTATAGTGAGTCAGTATTCATCTGATTGGCGCAATATGCGGGCTGATGCAGGATACAGCCGTGATCAATCATGAGCATGTGATCCTCTCGAAATTTGTTTAAAAATTTTGTAAAATGTTTTGACAATTTAAACTCACTATTTTTTATTTACTTTTTTTGTATGTGTGGTGGCGATACGGTGGCAGAGTAGGTAGTGCTGTCGCCTCACAGCAAGAAGGTTGCTGGTTCGAGCCACGGCTGAGTCAGTTGGCATTTCTGTGTGCGTGTTCTCCTCGTGTTTGCGTGGGTTTCCTCCGGGTGCTCCGGTTTCCCCTACAAGTCCAAAGATATGCGGTACAGGTGAATTGGGTAGGCTAAATTGTCCATAGTGTATGTGTGTGTATGAGAATGCATGGATGTTTCCCAGAGATGTGTTGCGGCCGGAAGGGCATCTGCTGCGAAAAACAAATGCTGGATAAGTTGGTGGTTCTATCCGCTGTGGCGACCCAGGATTAATAAAGGGACTAAGCTGAAAAAAAAAAAAATGAATGAATGAATGTGTGGTGTTGATCTATGAAAAATCATCAAAACATCACTAACATGGGCTCATACATGACAGATTATTCCTGGGAACCACTGCGAATGTCAAAAGGGTCAACCAAATCATACTGAGGCCTCAGAAACAACTACTGGAGAATTCACATTACAATACACGCCATCATGTTACACATTAACATAGTTTACAGAATAGCAGCAGAACTATCCAAACACAACAAAGGAGATGGGAAAGGAAATATACCACATTTGTATCCCTAAGAGGATAATTCATATTGAGGGAAAAAAAACAGGAGACCACAAATCTTATGGAAAAAAATATGTGGGAACAAATTAGAGATGTCACTCTCAAGATGTCAAGTTGTTGCCAAGTGTGCGGTCATTTCCACAGCACATGGCATGGAATCAACCACAACAGCTCTTCTTAAAAAGACAGTTCCCCTTAAAAAAAAAAAAAGCTAAACAAATTATATTACGCAGGACCTGAAAACTTAACTAGCCGTTGACTAATAGCATTGCTCCTCATTAATCCAATACAGTGAACTATGCTAAGCTAAGCTAAAAGTGCTAAACCTGGAAATCGGCAGAATGAACATGAATTGTTTAACTGGAATTGTAAAATGTCTTTGCAACTTTGTGTTTACGGCGTTTAGTTATGCGGATCCCTATCTTTGGAATACTTTTTTTATGGGAGGTCACAATAGTTCACATCTTTTGTTTTTAAATCTAACAACTTACCTATTCAGGCTGGCGTTTATGTGACTTAATGTTGTCTTGATTTGATTGAAGTCACTGTTTTATGTAAGGTGTCCTTGAATGCCATGCAGATACCTATAAGTAAATGGGATGTGAACCACAACATTTTCAAAAGCGATTTTAAAAGCGATTTTGCTATAAAGTGGTTCAGTTTTCTTTTCTTGACTACATTAGCAACTAAAACAGTAAAATTAAGAAGGTATTTGATATTCATAGTAGTGATGTGAAATGTTTGATCGTGATTAAAAACTTGCATCAAAAAACAAACTTGTACTTACATAATTTGTATGTGTAGTCTGCATATTTATTTCATATATACGTATACAGTGCTCAGCATATATAAGTACTGTACACCCCTCACAAATCTATCTTTTAAACTCATAGTTTTAATAGGAAGCTATACAATATTATATTTGTGCATATACAGTAGATTAGTCAGTACTGAAGCCAAATCTGGAGCTTATCTAACAGTCCAAAAACTAGTACACACAAATTTATATGTTAAAGAAAAAATATTAAATACAAATTTTAAAAAGAGGAAAAATCAGGAGAAGCAAAACAAGAAAAAAAATGTTGAAATTTTTGTTGAAATTATTGAAAAAAAGGTTGTAATTTATTTATTTATTCATTCATTCATTCATTTTCTTTTCGGCTTAGTCCCTTTATTAATCCGGGGTC
>CAIGQQ010016160.1:0-11306 GCA_903798035.1 Danio albolineatus | reverse complement strand
TCTCTCTCTCTCTCTCTCTCTCTCTCTCACAAATACACACACACACACACACACACACACAACTGAAGCATACTCCGAATGGAGAATTGGGGAACACAGGAAACAGGGAGGTAAACAAGATCATACATCAATTCCCTTAAGAGCCCATCTGCTCCCCTGATCCCAGTCCAGCCTCTTTAAGCCAAATCCATCAATATCATAACACAACTAGACACAGATCGACCTCAGATCAGCACAGATTTGCACGTTCAACTCCCAACAGAGCGTCACCCAAAGTGATGAGCAGAGCCGCTTTCTTGGAAACCTAAAAATACACATCAGCTGTGGGACAAAAGAGAGACCCCATAAACTCCACATCGCATGGGAATGACTGGGTTTCCATATTCACAGGCATGGGCAGATGTGTGGAATCATGGGATTATGCTAAAATTATGGAACAACAGATGGGTGAAAATTACCGTACATTTACATAAATATGTCACAGGAAGATGTCAATGCACAGTTCATTGGGAGCAGATTGGTTATTAGCCGTTATTGGATGGTCCCCCCCCCTCTCACTAGAGTTTTTACAAATATTGATCATACAGGTGCGGATACGTCAATACCAGTTCTTTTTTGTTTGTGGTTTTGGATGTTTCTCCCGTCTCACCATGTGGAATGAGACACGAATTGGGGGATAAAAAACAGTATGTCTAAGATGGCGGAGTTCCAGGACACACCCACCAATTTTGTATTCACCACAGACCAATAGTAGCTTATAGGTGTTTAGGAGCCTGTCTTAAAAAGTTTGCTTTGGTTAGCTATTTTGAACTGTTTTGGGCAATTTTGTTAGAGATGGCATCATTTCAGTTCGTTTTTTCATTTTTGTTTGAAGTATAAGACCGTGTCCAAGCAATACACGACGTGACAAGATTCCAGCGACGAGCAATTTGGCTGTCTGTACCAAATGTGACGTGACGTGACAGAAACATTAAAACACATTCATATTCATTTATATTCATTTATATACCAGCCACTGCACTCTCGATTAAATGGTAAAGGTTATCAGTAGGGCCACATGAAGTTTGCGGGTGCAGAATTCCGCAGATTTTTATCCCATCGATTCTGTTTATTTACTTGTGTAAATGTATATTTATTCAGTTTTTAAATTAATTTCAGTAATAATATTGACTAATATGAAAATATTAATATGATTTATTTACAGTACAGTTCGTAAAGTATAATGTTTTAGTCTTTTAGTAAATATTTTATACAACAGACTTGCTTTGTTTACCAAATATGTTTACCAAATAAAGTGGATCTAATTGGATTCCCACTGTAAACGTTAAATAAAAGTTAAAAGGGAATTACTTTTTATTTCATATATTAAGGTTTTAGTTATGATACTCCCAAAATCATTCTGCATAAATCTGCAGATTTTTAACAGAATTCTGCGCAGAAATAGCAAAAAATGTCCGCAGATTCTGCCTGGCACTAGTTATCAGCGAATTAATATATATTTAACCTATTTAACATGATTAAAAGTAGGCTGAGTAAGTTATGTTGTTGGATTGCACTGAATCACTTACTTTCTTTTTCAAACCGTTTTCAAGATGTGAGTTAAACTTCTGCTGCGGTCAGTAGTATGGCAATAAATGTCACTTAATATGGTGTTCAAACTCGCAATTGTAGCATTGAATAAAACACTTAGGCTGTGTCCGAAACCGCCTACTACTCAGTAGGTACTGCATTTGAATTTAAACGTACTGCTCGGCCGTTAGAAAAGTACGTTCTATACAGTATGAATGTGAGTAGTATGAATAGAATTCGGACATACTACATCCGCCATTTTGTCAGGGTCACGTGACCTACCTCCGTCAGTTGCGTCGCTTCACTCCCATTCACGAATTCTCTCGCGGGGCATAGTGGGATATTATGGGATAGTGCAGCGTGCATGGGATGCACACTTCAGAATCTCGCTGGAAGTAGTAAGTCATCCGGGTACTTCTCGCATACTGATTTTCGAATTCTATGAATTCGGACATACTACTCGGCTTGCATACTGTTTTTAGCATACTGTATAGTATGGAAGTATGCGGTTTCGGATGCAGCCTTAATCTGTACCTGAGGAGATAATTGTCATAGTAGTATATGGTGTTGTTTTGCTGCGACGCTGTAGAAATAGAAACCTTTTTGTGTCCCGCTGTGTCAGATGGTTACAACAAACTTATTTTACCATGAAAAAGATCACATTGCTGTGTCACATCTGCGTAGTTAGGACCTGGTGTAAGAGCTCAAGACCTCAATATAATGTCGCGAACCATGGCTATTAATTTTGTTTTAGCTGTATGTTTTTTGGACTCTAAACATAAAGTTATCCTTAACTTCACTATAACATACAGTATATTAAGTTCAGAATATTTAGTGTTTGATGTAAAATTATTGAGTTACGACTTGTTTTTTGGCACTATCTGTTACTAATTTAAAATAAATGTTTAGCCAGTTTAAGGCATAACAACATGAGGTTACCAGTACCTTAATTTTTATGACAAATCAAGGATCATAACGTATATTAATATTATAAGAATATGGCAACACGGCTAATTCTGAAAATGAAGCCCTATACACATTACTGGAGATCACGAATTATGTAGCCAGAGGAAGTGGGTGGGCGCTGTGCTATCGCTGCTTTTTAAAACACAGTTGGTTTTATGAAGGGGTTGAGAATTGGTCGATCGGTCAATTAGTCGACAGCGGCCTCTGGTGGATTCGCGAAAACAACAACTGCAAAAAAATTAGCTCCTGGGACATGTTCTCCAGAAATGTTTATAGGGGTACATAATCAGAATGAGCCTGGGTTGGAATATTCAGTGTTTGATGTTAAATAACTGGGTGTCGCGGACTAAAGTGAAGAGGGTTGGGTAGTTGCAGGAGGAAAGTGAAAGTGAACAGCGGATGGGGGAGGAGGGCGGTTGAGGAGGGGAATCGATAAAATCAGGTGCTGGATCACATTTCAGAGGTGCTGGATCTGGATCCGGCGTGTTCCAGCACAAATTAAGCCCTGAGCGCATGTCTTTGGACTGTGGGGGAAATCAGAGCACACGGAGGAAACCCACATGAACACGGGGAAAATATGCAAACTCCGCACAGAAATGCCAACCTTTTTGCTTTAAGTCGACAGTGCTAAACACTGAGCCACCTTGCCACGCTTAGAAATTAAACAATCAAATGTAAAATAGTATGGTCATCAGTGTATAAATAATTGAAATATATATATTTTTAATATTATCTTTATCTAATCTTATCCTGTGACGTGACTGTTGCAGATAAACACATTGCGATATCGATGCTCAAACAATACATTGTTCAACCCCACCATGAGCCTTGTTACTTTTCAAAACAGACTTATTATTAGGTTTTTTTTTTGTCCGCTCTTCTAGTTTTGCATTCACAAAAAGCCAAAGAAACATTGTCTTGTAAACCTATTATAAATTGGCTCTGGAAGTATCATTAAGAAAAAAGCGAGAAGCTGGTCGCTCTGGGTTTTTCTCCAGCAGTGATTACCAGTTCAAAAAACACAGAATAACACGTTACATAAGAATACCTGCTGGCAAAAAAAAACCTCCAAGAAAACATCATCAGCAAATGCGAAAAAAAACACTCTGAGATGCGAACACAAATCAACAACTCAGAGAATTTTTCAAGCTGCAGAAATGTATCCCTGCGGATAAGCGCGGATGAGCGAAGTGACATGTTTGCCGTCATAAATATGAATGAAGTTCGGGATGGCTCCTTGTTTGAGGAGGCTGTTACTATGGAGCCGTTGTTATCAGAAGGTCATTAGAAAGCTGCACTGCTGATGCGCAGAGCAAATGCGCCGCTGTCATCCGTCATTTATAGCCTTATAGAGCTCTTTATCAATCAACATTTGATCTAGTTGAGTGTGGACTAATTAGATGAGTCGCTTTTCTCGGCTTGCTGATATGAATCATTAGCCAGTCAGGCCGATTTTTCTCTGTAAGGAATGTTCTCATTTAGTAGCATTTGCGAAGGCTGACGTCTTTAGTATTACTGCTTTTGCTGTAGCTAGTATTTTATCTCCACATCCTGTGCCAATATAAAGCCTTTCATTTATTTTAGTGCATCTTTATTTTAGAAATAATTTCTATTTAAAAAGTGGGTGACACTTTACTACAAGGTTGCATTTGTTAGGGCTCTATTTTAACGATCTAGGTGCAAAGTCTAAAGCTCATGGTGCAAAAGCATTAAGGGAGTTTCTGAATCCACTTCTGCTATTTTAAAGACGGAAAAAAACGATCTGTGCCCTGGCACATGGTCTTACAGGGTTGTGCTTATTCTCCTAAAGAGTTATGGGTGTGTTTTCGAGCATAACATGCATTAGAGATGTTCGGATCAGCTGAAATGTCACCCGAATATGTGGCTTTATACTAATCATCCACCCGACACCCGCTCGCACATATAATTTTATCTGATATATATATCCATACCCGAACCTTACCTGATCATCACTTTAATAATTTAAATTCTTTGTTTTAACCATGATGATAGGTCAGCGTGGATCTTTCGCTATTGACAGCAGATTCAGTGAGCTAATCTGTGCATCCTTTTGGCCAGAGACAACATGGAAGTACTGTATATCAAGGCAGCACAGGTCCACACATGCATCCACGAGACTAGACTTATTTTTTCTGTCCTGACGAACGTAAAAACTTAAAGTGCTTGTTTGACTTTGACTTGACCGGTCTTTTAAATTAGCACACACATGATGTTTCATATTTGAGGTAGCGGTCTTGTGGCTTTTTACATAAAGTGCTTTATAGCCTATTATATACCCAGCACTTGATTCATCCTTGTTAACCCCTTCACTAAAACGCTTCCACACGGCACTTTTCTTTCTTTCTTTCTTTCTTTCTTTCCTTTTGTTTTGTTTTTAATTCTCCTTTTCAATTTTCTCTCAGATCTCTTTCACCTACGTTTCTGCTTTAAAAAGAAAATATGCGCATGGTGGAGGAGATCCGTTTGTTAAATTAACCTGCAAATTAGGGCCCGTTTGCCTGATTAAAAACACATTCATATTTTTTACAGAAATTCGTATTTTAAAAAATACAAAGCAAAAATGATTAATAATAACTCATCCACCTGCAACCCATCCGCAATTAATCATCATGTATTTTTTTATTACCTGACCTGCCCGACCCCTCGGATTATCCGCAGTGCCTGCGGAAATAACCGCCATCCGCTCATGACTAACGTGCATTAAAACAATCAGAGTCTCATCTCTCATTGCCTTTAAGAGTCAGTTGTGTTGCGCCTTGGTGCATTTGCTATTTACTTTGTAAGACTTTGGACTTTGTAAGTGGAAAAACTGAACACTTCACTAGCGAGAAAAAAGTTAAACAGACCATCTGAAGCGCGAGGGTAAAGAACAAGCCTCCTCCATTCGGCCTCTTTACTTTCCTTTTACTCTTTACTTTACTCCCTTTTCTTCATAAGGAAACAGTATTGTACACACACCACTGAAGACATCCATTCGCCTACATATATAACTTCACTTGTTAAGCGCAAAGATTTGATTCAAAACTATTTCTAAATTCAGTTCTATTTTTCAGCAAATTAATAAATGAACAATAATAATGAAGTGTGGTCAAAAAACTGAGTTATATCCAAACACGCGTCCTATTCTTATACCTCTTATGGTGATGTAGACGTCTTCAAAACCCGACAGGTTGACAAATCTAAGCTCGTCTTTATTAAAAAAATATAAATATGCATGTAATAAATAATACTGCTACTGCTAAAACAATTATACAAATACAAATTGTCATGAATAAACTGAAAATAAAAGCCCACCAAGATGAGACATGGAGGTCGTGTTTTTGATATCTATGTACTAAATAATTTTTGTAACATTTAAATCCTTTCATTTTTTTGTTATATGTAAAGATATTTGTGTATTGTTGTACATTCTGTGTGTATTAAGCAATGTGTAAGTGTTTGGACCTGCATAGGCGCACAACTAACTAGGTTTGGACCTGTATAGGCGTATAACTAGTTAGCTCAGCGCTGACTTTAGACAAGCTTTTAGCTGGTCAATTGCACGGTCTATTTCAGTTCCTCAAAATAGCAGCATGCCAAAAATGCGCCTTAACACACTTCTTTTATAGACCATCACACCCATGAGTCCACAAAGTGAGGCAAATGGATTTGCTATTTAAACAACATGAAAATTAGGGTTGAGCTGGTCTAAAAAATAGCAACAAATTTCACCAGAAATTTCTTGCGTCTTATTGCGCCGGGTGTGTGATATAGGGCCCATAGTGTCTATCTTGATAATCTTCTGGAATTTTGTCTATTCTCTGTTGACATCAGTTTGACGGCTTCAGACACAAAATTCTTTTTTTTATCTGTTTATTAAACTTTTACAGAAATAGCAGGATAGTTTTACAGAAAAATATAAATAAATATTATTACCAACCCTTCACCACAAACAAAATTAAATTATAATTACACAGAAAACAAAGTATAAAAAAAAAGATGTATAAATAGTTATGTTGGATCGTTTACATTTATAAATAAGCCACAAAAATCTTAACCACACCACTTTTACCATTAGCTTGCTATGAGGGAAGGCTGTGCAAAAAGAAAGCCCCGCCGCCTACTCAATATTCTCTTTCAGTTAGAAGTGCATCAACATACTGAAATAAAAATACCTCAGCAATTTCTGACTTTCAGAGAATTTTTAAAAATTTGGCCCTCATCAATAGAATAATAACAAAAAACGCATTTAACACCTTTTACATGACACTTGTTCTTTTCATCAGGTTAAAGACAGCTGAGGCCTAACATTTAGATAATTGGACTTGCAGGTTCAAGTCCCGGCATTGGCAGGGATTGTAGGTATGGGGAGTGAATAACAGTTTCGTCCACCCTCAAGACCATAGCTGAGATATTACCTGGAGTGAGATATTTTCCGATTTGTAAAAAAATAGTAGGCTAAGGCATGTATTTCCAATAAGCCTTCTTCCATTGGAAACCAATGTACTATTTAAAAAGAGCAGCAAAGTAAGTAACTTTTCTAAGTTTCACAGAACCCACACTTCCATGTAGTCTTCCATCTGCACAGATTCACTGTTCACGTTCATATTTGGAGCAAACACAGCCAACGAGACTGCGTTCTTTATCAGATCGGCATTGCATTAATGAGCACAAAGCCCATTCCAAAGCCTGGCAGACAGTTCCTAGTGAGTGTATGCACTCTTGTTAAGAGGCCAACAGACATTGATCATGCATGGTCGCCCTCCAAGTGGCGAGTTGGTTCAAACACACCCAGTTCTTAACCTCCACTGCAGTTTGTCAAATAAAGCAGCAGCAGTGCTCTGTTTGCCCTTGACTCTGTCTCTTGTCAAGAGTGCACTCTCCTTGTCTGGATGACACCTCTCACAGAAATAGCAGCCAGTGAGCTGGTGCTCAGGACCCCATCACTTGAGCTAAATCATTAGCCCTCTTAGTCACAGCGTCGCCAACTCGGCCTCTGACAAGTTGGAAGCGCCTCCGTCTGGTTTTCATTCCGCTACTTCGTGCTCGTACTTGCAATGCCAATTAGAGCTAACTTACGCTAAGATAAATTGTAAGTAAACAAGGTAAGGCATGGCGTTTTGTGTTGTTGGGCGAAACAGACAGCCGTGGTCTTCCTGTCATAACACTCACAAAAGTAGTAACAAGCAGCAGCACTAGACACCTGCTGATGGCTCCAGCGAGCCTCCGGGTCCCAGGGATCAAGCAGCTCCGTGGAGGCAATCAGTCTTCCCTGACAGGCCCTCGCTGCACCCCGAGAGCAGTATGACAGCTCTTATTTTACCACAGAGGGACCTGCCGACACACCGCCTCACCCTGTACTAGCAAACCCTCTGCGCCCGCAGCTTCCCAAAGCAACCCCTACCTCGGCAAGCCACGGCCTTATAAATGAATGAACAAAGCTTCGTATTTATAAACACACACACACACATTCGCGCACACACAACCCAAGTTGTTTCTCGTCGCTCCCAGCTGAGCGCGGCAACAAAAAGAGATCCATCCTGATTTCACCTAGATACGCCTCTAAGATGTAGACTATCATTTATTCAACAGACTCCCTTTGTAAGCGATGCATATTTTAAGTGTAAAACACACCCAGACACGCGCGCATACGTTCACTGGGGACGACTCCAGTCATGAGTGACGCTATAGCAGTGCAGAAACATAAATATGTTGATATGGGGGAAACTTTCTTAGGGTTTTTTTTTTCAGGGGAGAAGTAATTCATCTTATTCCCCATTTTCAGATGTGCAACCTTTACAGCATAATACTGATGAGGAAGAGAGAAATAACCAGCAATCTAGAAGCCCGAGTTGAATAGAAAAGCAACTCAATTGACTTTTGATTGCATGTTACCCAGGGGGGAAAAGAGGACTGAAATAAATGACTCAAGTAAAAGTACTAAGAGTCATGAAAGCACATTACCTGCTAAAAAAAAGGTCACACTTTATTTTGATGGTCCGATGGTCTGTTAGGTTGGGGTTAGGGTTAGTGTAAGTTGACATGTGCTTGCAAAGTTTCTTATAGTCAGTTAAGTGTCTTTTGAATGTCAGTATCAACAACGCTCTCAATCTCACGGCAATTCGTAACTTTTTATTTAGTGGCTAATTCGTATGAATTAGTACGATGTAATTTGTTAAATTCAGTACGATTTGCCCATCAACCAATGACGGTTGTGTTTAGGGGTGGGGTTGGGTGCCACGCCTCCTTTTTTAAATCGTACATTTTCGTACGACTGAACTCGTACAAATTCGTACGAATTAGCCACTAAACTGCCAAAACGTAAAATACTAAGTTTTCTTGTGAGATCAGGCTAGTATCAACAGATATTAAGGAGACTGTCAACTAATAGTCAAATGCACCATCAAAATAAAGTGTTACCAAAAAATCTATAGTGCAAGTATTGTAAAAGTATCTGTTGTAAAAATATACTTCTAAAAATAGTCATAGTCAGTAGACCCACACAAAATCTGTGAGCACAAAAATCTGCAGATTTCCAATTTTTAAGCCCATCATTCAATTTATTTATTTTCAGTCATGCTTGCAATTATTCATACCCCTGGCAAATTCTGACTTAAAGTTACTTTTACTCAACTAAGTTTTATTGATTTTTTTTTTTTACTAGAAATGACACATGCTTCATCCAAAAGATAATAAGACCATATACAAGAGGTATCATAATGAAAAAAATATTTCTTTAAGGAATATATATTATAAGTTCTTTAAATAACTAAGTCAGAATTTGGCAGGGGTATGAATAATTTTGGGCCTGACTGTGTACAAATGTGTGTAATGTATTTAATCAGTTTTCATACTAATTTTAGTAACATTGTTAAATTATATGCAAATGTTTATATGATTTACATACAATACAGTTTGTATAGTAATATTCCACATTCCACATAAATCCTCAGATTTTATATAAAATTCTGCACATATATATATATATATATAAGTCTGCAGATTCTGTCTGGCAGTGAAAGGTTGATGCATTTAAGCTGAGTGAAATTTGTGTAACCTCTAGTAAGGGACAAAAATCTAACTGTGACGATATATTAACACATATTATACACTTTGAACCCTGACTAAATCTACTGGTGTCCAGCAGTTGGTGCAGCTCATGACAATAAATGTTTTGAAAACGTAACATCCAGTAGTGCATACATCATTTTCTTCTTGGATAATTTTAATGCTTCCACACTGTTTATGTTTGCTCTACTTGATTGGACGGGAGTCATGGGCCAATCACCTTGGACAATAAAAGTACAGATGTAGCACTAAAAATATACTCAGGTAAAAGTACACATTACAACTCCTGAGAAAAACGACTCAATTACAGTAATTTGTGTATTTGTAATTCATTACTTTACACCACTCTCTGTTTTTTGACTTTCATAGTGACGCGGGTGGTGGCGGTCAACATAATGACATGATTAGTTAGCACTCTTGGTGCTTGGGTGTTTCACCCATCGGGTCTGGAGTGAACTGATTACCCACTAAATCCATTGATCTGCAATTCCCTTCCCAAACTCCCAGCGGGACGTGGTGATCTCCGAGCAAAAAGCGAGCCTTTCAACTTCACGAGGGGTGGGGGGCTTAGTCAAATCTGATCACAGCTCCGCCGCTCTTACCATTTCAAACAGCTCATTTTTCCACACGCTAATGGAACTTTTGGGGTGTTTGGGAGATAAATAAGTCAATCCTATTACCTCATTTAATATCAAATGCCACCTAATTATGGCTGTGTATGTTTTCAAACACTGCATAATTTATTGTTATGCTTGCCCCCCCTAATCTGCAGATGCATATCGACTGGCAATTTCTTTTCCCCTCTTATAATGAAATACTTGCCTCTACATCAGGTGACAGAACCGTGGAATAGATAAGCAATGCATGTATTTTCACTTTCATAGCATTCCACTCACCTTAAGGGGATTTGCATCAATGGTTTGGAAGCTTTCAAGGCTTTTTATAACAGACAAATGCCATTCTGGAGGATGCTAACAAGAGAAATACTTGTGCTTAACACTCACTCTTAACTTGCATGATTTGACAAGTTATTGTTATTAACATTAACTAAAAAAATGTTTATTGAGATTTAATTACTATCAGATTTCAGTGACAGCAATTGCCTTGTAGTAGAATACAATTCAATTATTTAAGATTATAAATTCCCAACTAAGTGATTACAAATAATTGCATTCCACTATCTGCTAAATATAGTGTAGCTATAGTAAAATAAAATGTTATGTTTTCTTTTTAAGATTTAAAACTAAAACCAGGCGCCATGGTGGCGTAGTGAGTAGCACGTTCGCCTCACAGCAAGAAGGTCGCTGGTTCGAGCCCCGGCTGGGTCAGTTGGCATTTCTGTGTGGAGTTTGCATGTTCTCCCCGTGGTTGCGTGGGTTTCCTCCAGGTGCTCTGGTTTCCCCCACAAGTCCAAAGACATGTGGTATAGGTGAATTGGGTAGGCTAAATTGTCCGTAGTGAATGAGTGTGTATGGATGTTTCCCAGAGATGGGTTGCAGCTGGAAGGGCATCCGCTGTGTAAAACATATGCTGGATAAGTTGGCGGTTCATTCCGCTGTGGCAACCCCAGATTAATAAAGGGACTAAGCCGACAAGAAAATGAATGAATGAATAAAACTAAAAACGAAATCAACAATTGAATTCAATCAAATGCATTAAAAATGCTAAACAAATGAATAAGTATATAATCCAAAAAAAAAAAA
>CAIGQQ010016159.1:0-28017 GCA_903798035.1 Danio albolineatus | reverse complement strand
AGTGATTAGTTTTTTATAAATTGTTAAAATTTTGGTATTTGTGATGCAGCAAGCCCAGAGATTGTTGTGTACAGCATGATTTTATATAAAATTAACTTTAATGTGTGATAGGACAAAAAAGTGGTTGTAAACAAACTTTTTCTTCATTCAAATGAGCAGCAGCTTGGACCCGGAAACAGTGTTCCATACGTCACCGATACATCACCACTTAAGCAGATAGGTGAATTTGGTAAGCTAAACTGGCCCTAGTGTATGTGTGTGTGTATAAGTGTGTATGGATGTTTCCTAGTGATGGATTGCGGCTGGAAGGGCATCCACTGCGTAAAACACATACTGGATAAGTTGGCGGTTCATTTCGCTGTGGCGACTACAGGTTAATAAAAGGGACTAAGCCAACAAGAAAACGAATAAAAGTCTGTGGAAAGGACAATAATCATATTTAACATAATCTGACAACGTATATACTTCATACAGTATGCACATTCAGGCTGTACTTTCTTTGTCAGCTGAGAAAGTTCAACCTCCCAAAGGAGCTTCAGAAACAGTTCTACACCTCCATCATTGAATCAGTCATCTAGTCAATAGTTCGGACTGCTGAGCGAATCATTGGTACAACCCTCCCTACTCTCCAAGAACTGTACTTATCCAGAGCGAGCAGAAGGGCTGCCAGAATCACTCTGGACCCCTCACACCCAGCACACTGCCTCTGTGAACTGTTACCTTCTGGTCGACGCTATAGAGCACTGCGCACCAGAACAGCCCGACACAGAAACAGTTTCTTCCCTCAGGCAATCCATCTCATGAACACTTGATGATAATAATCGTGGAACCAACATCACTACTTGCAATACACTTTTTACACACACATACACTTATTTAACAACACACTTTACATGCCAATTTGCACATAACAGCTGCACATATAACGTTGTATATAGTAATATGCCTGTACATACACTTGTCCATTTGTATATTTGCATTTAACACTTCTATTTTTTTTTATATATTTATTATCTGTTTTTTGTCCTGTCTCTGTAATTCTGTTGCACTGTAGAAGCTCTGTCGAGAAAACAAATTCCTCATATGTGTGAACATACCTGGCAATAAAGGTCTTTCTGATTCTGATTGTGTCCATAATTAGACATTTTGTGCTGTCCGTAACTGTACTTTAGCGCATGCTGGTCAGTTTAGGACCATGATCTGTTCACACTGCAAATCTGATAGTGGCTGCATTTATAACAACAATGTGAACAGCTATGCAAAAAAATCTGATCTGATGAAATTACGCTACGCCTCGCAGTGTGAACATAGCCTAGGCATTGCCAAAGCATATCTTGTTTATTTTTCAGCAGGCAAATAATCCATTAATGTCATCAGCACAAACTAGGCATGGGACGATAACAGTTTTCAGGGTATACCGCGGTTTGGAAAAGTCAAGGTTTTAAAACCGCCAAAATTCTGTAATAACATTCCTAAGGTATGAGTAAGATTGTTTTTGTTTACATTTTGTTGTTGTTGTTGTTGTTGTTGTTGTTTAGGACCAGTGTCTCTAGCAGAAAAAAAATATCCAATTTTAATTGTTAAAAAACCTGTGCTTTTGAATTAATGAAACAGCAGAAGTCAATGATTCAATTGAATTATTTAGCCTCACATGTTTACTGTTCCAAAATATTATAAATATTTCAAAAAATAAAATAAATTGTGTTTAACGGGGAAAAGGGTTTTAAATCTTTTTAACCAGACATGAAAAAGAATATATTTTAGAGCAGTAATCACAATAGAGTGATACCGTAAAACCATGATATTTTTATCCATGGTTAACATACCGTCAGAATCTTATCCCGGTACATGCCCAGCACAACCATAGCTAAATTCAAGAAACAAGATACTGAAGCTGTCCTCAAGCATTTCTGTCATTTAGAATTATTGATTAACAAGCTGGAATGAGAAAAATAAAATCAGCTGTGTGGCATAACTCATAAAACACAGTTCATCAAGCTCTGAGAAGCGAAGCGAATATCTGAGGTCTTTCTTTTTTTTTTTTAAACTCCCGTTCTGTTCTAATCTTCAACAAAGCTATAAGGCTCCGGTTTCCAAGCAACAGGCGCGCTGCAATAACGTAGGATGATCGCAGTAGTATCTGCAGTCCAGACACACAGGTGCATATTCACACGACAGCATTGCTGCAGTCAAAATACTGATAAATAAATAATAAAACACTCCCTGGTGATGCAGTACATGCAAAAGAAAGGCGAGTTCTTCAGTGTGCCGCGGTGCTTCGCATGCAATGTGTCGCATGAAGTGCATCACAAGGGAGTCAGTGCAGGTATTTCTTGCAGAACAAAACTGTGTGGTGCTGTGCAAACGGTGCATCAGCTTACCCATGACTCACAAGATTATATTATTGCCATCCGTTCGTTTACTTCATAATGACCATCAGCGGGGTGTCCGATATTAAAATGTCAGGCCGCATATGTACACGTCAAAAACCTAAATTTGATTCCGTCTCCAAAATTGACAGCGAGACAGCAGGAAATTAAGAAACAAGCATGTTGCGCATTGAGATTTGTGCTGCTTATGACAAAACAAAGCATATGCAAATTTCTCCAGCACCAATTTTCATTCCTGCCAGTCTGTTTAGAGAAGCAATGCCTTCAGAAAGAGGATACAACCATTACTTTTTTAAAGAAAAGCACTAATAATCTGCAGTATTATTAACAAGTGTATAAATACAAACCATATGGGGTGGGATTATGAACAAAAATATTTAAAAACAAACAGCAGGAGTAGTGGTGAAACGGAAACTTATAACAATATATAATGCAATACTTACTCTTTTGCACACAGCACCTTATAACCTGTATATTTATAACAAATCTGTACATACATTTCAACATCCAGATCGTTGGACTGCATCTCTGTTTAATGTCTATTGTCTTCTTTTATAATATTTATTCTGTTTTGTCACTTGTCACTTTATGTACACTGGAAGCTTCTGTAGCCAAAGCAAATTCCTTGTGTGTGTGAAGCACACTTTGCAATAAAACTGATTCTGATTCTGATCACAAATTCATTACATTTATATAGCAATTTTCTAGACACTCAAAGCGCTTTACACAATGGGGTGGGGGGGGGTCTCCTCATCCCCTACCAGTGGGCAGCATCCACCTGGATGACACGACAGCAGCCATATTGCGACAGACCGCACACCAGCTGATTGGTGGAGAGGAGACAGAGTGATGAAGACAATTATGATATGGTGATGGTTAGGAGGCCATGATGGATAGAGGCCATTGGGCAGATCCGGTCAGGATGCCAGGATTAAACCCCTACTCTTTTTCAAAGAACATCCTGAGATTTTTAACGACCACAGGGAGTCAGGACCTCAGTTTAATGTCTCATCCGAAAGACGGTGCTCACTGAGCAGTATAAGGTCCCCTTCACTATACTGGGGCGTTAGGACCCACACAGAGCATAGGTTGAGCGCCTGCCTGTTGGTCTCACTAACACCACTTCCGGCAGCAACCTAGCTTTCCCATGTTGTCTCCCATCCAGGTAGTGCTTAGCTTCAGTGGGCGACCATGTGAAAGTTGCAGAAAGCTAGCTGCCGTTAAGGTTATTAGTCACAGATCGGACCAATTTTTAGTAATTTATTTACCATTTATTACAAAAACAGTTCTATTCCAACTTTTGGTTTTAACAAGCAGAACTTAGAAGCTGTCGTTTTATTAAGAATAAAATGAAGAAATAATCAGCTGGATAAAAATAAATTGTAAAATATTCAGCAATGTGAATAATTCCGTTACTATACTGTTGCTGATAATGCTAAATGTAGAAATCTAACATTAAAATGTGTACAACCCATATTTATTTATATATACACAAGTATAAATAAATAACCCATATATAAGTCTCATTTATCAACCAGTAACATTTCACAATAAGGTTCAGTATTTAATGCATTTAATAACATGAACAACACTTGGACAGCCTTTATTAACATTTACTAATGCATTATTAACATCCAAGTCCATGCTTGTTAACATTAGTTAATGCACCGTGAGTTAACAAGAACTAACAATGAACAGCTGTATTTTCATTAACTAACGTTAACGAACATAAACAAATACTGTGGTAAATGTATTGTTTATTGTTTGTTCATGTTAGTAAATGCATCAATTAACATTAACTAATGAACCTTATTGTAAAGTGTGACCAGGAAACCCACGTCAACACGTGGAGAACTTGCAAACTCTACACAGAAATGCCAACCATACCTCCCAACACTTCCATTTTTCCCAGGAGTCTACCGTATTTCACATCCATCTCCCGCCACCCTCCCGGTTTGTTATTTCCCCCGGAAAACTCCCGTAATTAGATGCGGGACTTGAACGGTGGCAGTAGCAACAAGCAGCTGCGTCAGTAGTAGTACACATGATGGAAGAAAAGAGTCAGGTCGTGCTTCGGCAAAGCAAAAAATATATACATGTAAATTTAACAGCAGCTGGATGGAAGAATTTTTGTCTAGAAGCCACCTTAACGACGCCCACGCTTTCTGCAAGGTGTGTCGTATTGATTTTAATGTCGGACACGGTGGGAAAAATTACATCACTCATCATGTGAAATAACAACGGCACTAAAATTGTAAATTATGTTGAAATTATTAATAATGTTCAATTCCTTAGAGAGCTTATTGTTATTGTTTCATTTTACAAGACCTCATTGTGTCACCAGGAGCCATGGATATTGCTTTGGGCTTATTTGTATGTTTATTTTGTTGTTTGTATTTTTATTTTTAATCTGAACAATCATCACCATTCTACTGAAGAAAAAAAAACGCACTACTGTATGTGATGGATGACCTGTGGGTGAGTAAACATGCTGGAATTTTTTTATTTAATATGTTACAAACAATGTTAAGTCACAATAAAACATTTTTAAAAATTATATATCTTTATTTGTATTTTATGTAAATCACCCCCTCCACCATGCCACCCAAAACAATGATACGTACCCTTAAAATAGTTCTCATTAAGCATAAACGACATTTTTCAAAATAACTGTCACAGTAAACACTTGATATTCCCAAACGTCATTGTCAAAAATATATGTGTTTTCATTAAAACAATTTTTGAGGTCAGTTATCCCAGCATCCATAAAGGCTGATTTTATTTTTTTTACACTGAGCTATGGTTTCAGACCCTGATGACATTGAATTGAAAATTCTGTTTACACCAGTGAACATCTGCTGAAGGTCGTTCAGATAACGCTGACAAAAAGCATTAAAGTGTAAGAACGGCCACCGCACCGCTGCGCCAGAGATAAAGTCACAAATTTGCTGATTTGGCATCAGTTATAGAAGCAGAAAAACAACAGCGATTACATTTTCATCTGAAGCCGTCCCAAAGGACACGGATTGCCATAGAAAACACTTAGGTCAGAATCAACTTCTGCAATAATGCACCATGCATGCAGAAAATGAAAGAAAATCCTACTGATACTTTTTAAAGCAAGTACTTTATTTTGCCAGGTGATTTCTTCTTGGCTCAATGCTCAAGTATTTATTTATTTGAGTTTTTATTTATTTCATTATTTATATATTTAAGTGTTTAAGTATTTATTTAAATAGTTAACTATTTATTTATTAATTTATTTATTGGAGTTTTTATTTTATATATATATATATATATATATATATTTAAAGTGTTTAAGTATTTATTTATTTATTTAAATATTTAACCATTTATTTATTTATTTAAATATTTATTTTTTTATTTATTTTTAGTTTTTATTTATTTATATATTTAAGTGTGTAAGTATTTATTTATTTATTTGTTTAAATATTTGAGCCTTAATTTTTTTATTTATTTAAATATTTAACTATTTATTTTTTTGTTTGAGTCTTTATTTATTTTATAAGTGTTTAAGTGTTAAAGTATTTATTTATTTAGTTATTTTTTTATGTAAATTAATTAATTAACTTATTTATTTATTTATTTATTTATTTATGTCTTTATTTATTTGAGTCTTTTATTTCATTATTTATTTATTTATTTATATATTTGAGTGTTTAACTATTTATTTATTTATTTGTTTATTTATTTAGGTATTTAATTTAATATTTAAGTATTTATTCGTCCATTTATGAATTTATGTATTTATGAATTAATTGATTTATTAATTTGTTTGTTTATTACTATTTAAGTATTTATTTATACATTTATTTAAATATTCAAGTATGTATTCATTTAAATATTTAAGTGTTTATCTCCGTATTTATGAATGTATTTATGAATTAATTAATGGATTGCTTGTTTATTTTTTATTGCTATACCAGCTTGGCAAACACAATGGTAATATTTACAATATAATACAAATAGAATTCCAGTTAATTGTACCCAACCATTTAGCAAATCTATACATACAACTTTCAAATGAAAGACAAATAAAATACCAATACACAGTCATAAAAAGGCTATATAAATTCAACATTTTTATATAGTTTTCCATTGGAACCATATAGAAAAATCCATTAATGTACTTTCTATGTAAAACCATTTCCTAATATTATTTAAAGCAGGACATTCTAATGATCAAAGAACTGATTTATTATTTATTTATTCAATAAATATACATAAGCAAGTCTTGTGTGACTTATTCAACATCTTGCTTATACAGCCTGGTCTTTTCAATTAAATATATATATTTTAATTGTACTTTTTCTCCGTTTCTGCAATTGGGTGTAACAGATTTGTAACGTAGCTGTGCATCAAGTTGTGTATTCTGTGTGGTTGTGTTATGTGTTGTGTAGTTGTGCATCTTGTTATAATAAAAATCAAGAAAAAGCATTTAAATAATATTGCTTTCAACTAAATGGCAGGTGGTTTCGGACGCAGCCAAGGTGTTTTCAGGCGTCCCCTGGTGGTTCGGCGCTATGGGTTGCATATATTATTGCCACCTTTCATAGAAAGATTGAAAATATGGGAAAATACCTTTACTGGATGACAGCGGGATAGAACTGCAAACTACGGTAGAATCCTGGGAAAAACAGGAGGGGTTGACAGGTATAGCATACAACCTCAATTCAAGTTTCTACCCAACCCAAAGTTCACTTATCACTATATGTATGGCTTGAGAGTTGCTACGTTGATGCTTTGAACTGATTCAATTCAATACGTCTTTATTTCTATAGCTGTTTTACAAAGTAGATTGTGTCAAATCAGCTTAACATAGAAGTGGTTTTTTGAAACTCCTTCAGTCCAGTTTCCAGAGTTGACAATCAGTTTAGATCAGTTCATTGTGGTTTAAATTTCACTGCTGAAAGCCTAAACACTGAAGATCAAATCCATCGATGCGCAGCTCCACAAGTCCCAAACCAAACAAGCCAGTGGCGACAGTGGTGAGGAACAAACCAATGCATCTGCGTATTTTGTGTGGCATGTATGGCATGCTTTAACTTCGAGTATTGACAAGAAAAATGGAGAAGGATTATGCAAATAGCATGTAAATATCATAACCAAAAGGCCATGACGGAGGTGAAAGAGAAACAAAGAAAACAAATAGCTTTCAGCCTGGAGGCCTCTTGTGCTCAAGTGTGTAACTGCTTTGATGAATTGCTGATAAGCTTTATCACTATACTAAAAAAGCCATACAAAATGAGACCGATTTTTGTGCTCTCTTGCAGAACCTGTTATATCACATTAACTTTCTGTTCTCTAATAACTCGAATGCATAAATAAAAAGATACAAGAGGACATGACAGATGGAGGCGGAATTTTTAATTCCCAAAACACAGCGCACTTCGAGCTGAACTGGACTTTCTGTACATGGTAAAGCACAGATAGAATTCCTCTAACCAAGGTTATATCAGTTTTTTGACTAGTTTCCAAAAGCATTATTTTACTGGGCTGATAATAATATTAGACTATGGACTGTCCCTATTCTAGTGAATGGCTTGGTTTGGAATAATGTGTACTGTTTTTAACTACATAACAACTACATTCAAACATAATCATGTTTATATGAACACTATATATGAACACTCAATCCCCTGGTCTGAATGAAGACAAAGTGGATAGCAGTGCAGCAGGTCTCTTGCCCTATCTATTTCAACCATTAACTCTGCCAGTAATCTGGAGGATTTTAAACGTGCAAACACAGCAGCACGGATATAGGTGATGTGTCTGAATGGTAACAAACTCAACTGATAAAAGACAAAGTCCACCATTCTACAATTCTCGTACAGCTCTCCCGACTATAATGCTTGCTGCAAACCAACAGCTTTGCTGTAACAGCCCTGACAGAATCACAGGGAAAAACATACAACAAGCCCTGTGGATCATGGAAACAAACACATACAAAACGTGCCGTGCATGGACGCGGTCTCGTCCAGTCATTGGGTCCCCCAGCTTGGCAAGTCTGCCTCGCCTTCGGAAAGCACATGCTCTCATGAATAATTAAGAAGCAGGGTCTTCTCACAGAATAAGAAAGCTCTGCTATGAAAAATAATGACAAACCGATGCGTCATCACTCCACTGGCAGATCTGCGCTACATCTCCGATTTTGATCCGCCCCAAAAATGATTTTAAATCCGGAAGATGAAATTAGCTGACCAAAGCTCCAAATTATACAGTTTTCACAAGAATTAAAGCTGACATGTGCTAACGTTGTCTTAACTGATGCTCAAAACACACAAATCTGTTAAAATTGTAAAAGAAAAGTATACTCCTGGGTGTCTTAAACCCTTAAAATAAAATATTTTGTGTTCAATGGCGAAAAAAAGTTGTTGTTTTTTTTATCCAGATGTTAAAATGAAAATATTTTAGAGTAGTATTAAAAAAACTGTGAAACCATGATATTTTTATCCAATGTTATCATACCATCAGAATCTGGCCCATGCCTAGACTAGACTCCTACTTTGAGATTTGGAGTCCATAAATGCATATCTATTAGAGATGTCCCCCTTTTTTGTCCACATCATATTAAAATTTGCAAAAAGTGATTTCATATGCATTGAAAGAATATTACATGCAAGCAAAGCGTCTACTTTCAAGTTTCAAATAACTACTGTGAAAAATACGGTAAAAACAAACGTGTGAAAAAACCCATCATCATTCAGCATAATAGATGCCTTCGTGTTAAAATTTAACAACCTACTAAATCTGACCTATTCCTTTTCAAAGATGTGAAAGAATAAGTGATCATACCAGATTTAAACGCATTTTAAATGCTGAATAACATCTTGCTGACAAATAAGTAACTGGTTTGAAGAATAGTGGCAAAGATCTAGCACTTCAGATCTTTAAAAAAAGTCTTTTAATATGTAATCAAACGATTCTTGTACTGAATATTCCTGATGAGATTTTCTGCTATGTATTATATCCTATTTTAAGCCGTTCTGTAAATAATGTTCAACATGTACAGATAAATAAAAGTCATCTTATATCCTGATAAAAACATATTAGGGGTGGGAATCTTTAGGGTAGGACTGTCACGGTATCTATTTCTTGTTGCACGATACATTGCACCAAAATATATTGCAATAAATGATATTTCTGTCATTTCAAGACTATTTTATGCCACTCATTATATAATGCCAGAATGACAATATAATATCATCACAATTAGGCATGGAACGATAACCAATTACAAGGTATATTGCGGTTTAAAAAAAAGTCAAGGTTTTAAAACCGCTGAAAAAATTCTGTAATACCGTTCCTAAGGTATGTGTACGATTTTTTTTATCTATGTTTTGTTGTTGTTTTTAAGAAAATAGTATGTCCCGCAGAAAAGCTATCCAAAGATGTCGTTTTAAATTGTTAAAAAAAAAAAATTCATTTCAATTTTTTTAGCCTGACATGTTTACTGTTCCAAAATATATTAAATGTTTCTCAAAATAAAATATATTGTGTTTTTATACCCAAACACTTGAAATAAGTATATTTTAGAGCTGTAATCTGATTATCGTCAAACCATGATATTTTTAAACCAAGGTTATCATACCGTCAGAATCTTATACCGGCCCATGCCTAATCACAACGCAAGTGCACTCTTCCAACGAACAAATAATATTTGATTCTGAAAGATATTTAATAGAATTATAGTCATTTTAATAATCAAGCATTGGAATCAGAATAGGAAAACGCATATCCTAAATGAATAATAACAAATGCTAACAAAAAGGTGCAAGGTAAAAAGTAATCGAGGCTGCGATATCTGTTACCAGATCTATTTTCAGTTGTCAGACACACAGATGAAAATATACTGTAGTAAATACTATAGTGTTTTTTAACCATACTGCCACTGACACATCTAATAGAGATAGAGATGTTGAGCAATCAGCTAAAATGTTGCAAGAATTGGTTATGTATGGGCAATATATCACCAAAAATTATTAAGATCATGTCCATGTGTGGTGATAAATCGATATTTTGATTATTGTGACAGGCCTACTTTACGATCTGATTCAAAACGATTTTTTCCGCTGTCCATTTTAGGCCTGTCACGATATCTATTTATGTTGTGCGATATATTGCACCAAAATATGTTGTGATAAACGATAGTATTGTCATTTTAAGACCATTTAATGCCACTTATTATATAATACCAGAATAACACAAGCATCAAAATGCAAGTAAAGAGGCTGCAATATCGGCTACCAGATCTATTTTCAGTTGTCAGACACCCACATGAAAATATACTACAGTAATTCATAGTAAATACTATAGTGCTTTTTAACCACACTGACACCTCCAATAGAGATAGAGAGGTTGCACAATCAGCTAAAATGTTGCTAGAATTGGGTTTTATGTATGGGCGATATAAATTACATCACCAAAAATGATTGAGGTCATGTCCATGTGATGTGCGATAAGTCGATGTATTGATTATTGTGACAGGCCTAGTCCATTTACATCTTTACAACTTTACATTTTAACCATTATTAGAGTTTCTATGCTTTTGTTTATTAATTGGAATCTCTGTATGACAGAACTGTCAGAATTTCTCAGCATGAACAAGTTCTGAATGTTAAAAAGCCAATTACAAAGAGTGATTATTAAAGAGCCCATATGGTGGGTTGAGAACGGTTAAATTTCACTTTTTGAAGTCCCAAACAACAGGATGATATGTATGCAAGGTTAAAAAACACTTTCGATGTCTTATAATATCTATTTATTTTTACCTCATTTTCCCACCGACTCCCATATGAATCGTCTGAGCGAGTCTTTTTCCCCAAGCACCTCCTTTACGTGACGCTACCACGTCACGTCACCACGTCACGTCTGTGTCAACAGCCCGATGCCAGAACATATTGAAAACAAATCACTGCTTTTGTACAACAGCGTATTGCTATATTCTTCATCATAACAACAAACATTCAGTAATAATTAACACTTCATGGACTATTGTAAGCCAACAAATAGTTACATTCGGCAGTAAGCTAAATGGCTACCGCTACATGCTGCACGCACGGAGCAAACACAATACAGGCAACTACATCCATATTTACCTTGTTATAGTCAACACGACTGGAAGAACATGCTGGTCCAAATAAGCTGGGTATTGATCAATCCTTTAACAACAACCGTGCAACAAATCCCGCGTCGTAAGCTGGTAGATTTGTGTAGCTCTCTTCAGAGAGATGACGTGAACACAGCACCGTGTTGGGGATGTAATTCTCAGGTATTTTACGAAAAAAACCTCAACCACTCCAGGTAGGGAAAAGAGGTTTCCAGGTAGGGAAAATAACACAGCTTTTCCCTCGCGCTTCAGAGCACAGCGTCTACGGGACATTATTTAACCGGAATGCCGATGAGTTCAGTAAAGTTAGCAGCAGTCGTGTTTTCCGGATCAATAACCCATGACCGAAACATTGTTCCTACACAAATAGCACCTCTTTTCAACCGTCGCAATGTATACAATCACCTACAACCTTATTTTCCTAAAAATGAGCTTTGCCTTTGCGCTGGACGCATTATATTAAACTCTGTGCAGGCGGCAGAGAGACCGGTCCTTAGGGACCGTCTACAAAGAGCAAAACGCGAAAACCAAAACTAAAAAAGCTGTCAATAACTTCTCTCTAAATCTTTATACTGCCATCAAACAGTATAAAGATTTACTTAGATATTACTCAGAGCACACGTCACTGCTGTCCCACTGGTTATGCTACAACACTTACTGCAATACAGTGCTTGTTGTCTTCCACTTTTCCTTCCTGTCTGTGGGCGGGGCCGGGCAGTTCAATTTCTCAGTTGCAATCCTGGGTCTGCGCGCGCAACTATTATGTTTCGCGTTGACGTAAAGCCGAAACGGCTAAAGACTCGTTCTAATAACGATTCATTTAAACAACAATGAGTCGACTCATTTATATATGAATCAATCGTTTTAAACACTTTGCACTTTCAGATTTAAGCCTTAGCTGGACATTTCACTTTACTTAGAGCTGTGTAACACACTGCATGGAAGGTCATTTTCAAAAATCCATAATATGGGCTCTTTAAAAACAAACATATTCCATAAATTCATATTACAAAAAAAAACTCAATATGTCTTCTATCATTAGCAGTTGATTACCATTATATGATTAGATAGATCAATAAAGCATGCAGTATTCGAATGCACAGTTAATTTCTCACAACTAATGCTGAATTTGTTCTATCTTTTTTTTAACTCAAACCAATCAGTTTATCATCATGCAGGAAAATATGTCAACAATCACACCACAACAATTGGTCACTGAGCTGGAGACCAATACTAGCATACACCACAGCTGTCATATAGGCTAGACATTCAGCAAGTGATGCATCACAATTATGATTTTTCCATGGCAACAGCAAAACCTTGACTCAGGTGTTCAGAACACTTCTTTACAAGCAGGATGAGTCAGGATTGACCATGGTGTGGTTCATACTGGAGGTTCAAATGGCATTTGCAATACAAAAGGGTAACTATAGTGTTTGAAGGCAAGGGGAACAACAAAAAAAAAATTATAAAATTAAGTATGAGATTTTCCATGATTTTCTGGAACATGAAAGACAGCAATTCCAGCGTTATGGATGTGACCTTTGCAGTAAAATCTTAAAATATAAATTTACAGGGAAATGTTAACGTTATATTGAAACATCTGTTTATATTTTCCAAAACAACTAACCACAGAGTTATGGGATCAGACAAATATCAATCTGTAAACATTTTTATACATTAAAAGGCACCTATTTTATCCCTTTTTCATGGTTTAAGATAAGTCTTTTATGTCTCCAGAATGTGTCTGTAAAGTTTCAGCTCAAAACACCCATCAGATTATTTATTATATCTTTCAGGATATTGGAATGTTCTGCTCTGAACACTATGTAGCTGTTTTTGTTGCCTGTGCCTTTAATGCTAGTTCACCCTGCCCACAATTCCCACGTGCCTATCAGAGTGTGCCTCAATCTCAGCCTCGCCTGCGTCAGATAAACAGCACAGTGAAGGACATGAAGGAAGCAGATCTCACGTTACCATTGTGAGAAATACTACAGTTAGAACTATCAAAATGATTAGTTGATGTATTTGTTGTGGAGTTAATTCAAGCCTTTCTGCAACGATGAGTCTCACACAATTTCGTTACAAAGTTCACACACACACAGTGTGATTAAACTTTGCACTGTTTTTGCACGCAAATGTGACAGGATACACAGTAATATCCACTGCTGTATGGATATCCGTTATGTTAATGTACAAAATAAACCGGATTTGTGGTCAAAAGGACAGTAAAATCGCTGTAATTGATTACAAACATGCACTGTTTTAAAAATGTTTTAAACTTGTAAAACTCATTCGGGAGTGTGAGAAAACACTATCTTATGTCACGTTGCGGTGGGTCTAAAAATGAGAGGGATTTGGATCCTATTTTAACGTCAGGAAAAAAAAAAAAAAAGAGAGACTTATAGTCTTTATATCACTCGAATATGACTGTGGACACACTACACCTACACCCAGTTCTGTCAACTTTCTTTCCTCATCATAGGTGCCCTTTAAATGAGGAAAATAAACATGAGTTTTGGATTTGACTAAAAAAGTTTGTATAGTGTAAAACATATTTTGTAGAAATACTGTGAAATAAACTGCACAACACAAAACAAACAATGCTAATCAAAAGGATAAAAGTTGGCTCACTAGATTGTTGTCATGATACTGGAATTTGATATCAATCAGTTTCTAAAGTTGTAAAAACATTTCCTGCTAACATTTGAAAGTTGTTAAGCACGTTCTTAAACAGCACTGATTTGCCATTTTGTTCACGTGCTCAACAGAAATGGCTGTGATTAGCCGTGAAGGTCATCAGTTCACCAAACTCTCCTCTCTTTACTGAGTGTAAGCACAGATACAGGGACACTGGAGTGTTTAAAGCCATGAAGATCAGTCGATTCATCAGCGCATCTCTCGTATGTCAGCTTTTAAACAGACAAGCTGATCTTTGTGGCTTTAAAACAGTCCAGTGTCTCTGTATCTGTAGTAACACCTTGTAAACAGTGGTGTGTTCGGCAAATTGATGACCTTCAAGGCCAACCACAGTAATTTCTGTTGAGCTCATAAACACAATGGCAAATTAAGCGTGTTTAAAAACGTGCTTGACAGGGCTCAAATGGGAAATGGACATTTTAAAAGTCTCTGCACCGATTGGTATGGAATTACAGTATTGTGACAACACTACCATCAAACAAAAACTATTGATTTTATTTCATTTTAGATTTATGCGGAAAAAGCATCATTATGGATGTGACATCTCTGCGTTTTGGATGTGATGATGTAAAATTGCCACTTGTGTGACCCTGTTAAATTAAATATGATTGTTTCAAACATTGATAGAGACTTTAAGTATTTTTGCAGTACTGTAAAACCTACACACAAAAAAATAATAATAACTTAATTTTTTTTTTCATGCCAATGTTGACATTTGCATAGAATTGCTTGAGAGCTTTTTTAACAAATCAATCATATTCGGTTCAAAAGAACTGGTTTGCTGATTCAGGGCCAGGGCTGCTCCTTAACCCTTACCAACATAAAGAGGATTAGCTGGATAATACTATTAGCACCGATTATTTACACCCTCAACTGTATAAGATGTAGATCTACACTAATATCCTGCGATAAGCATTAGGCATGGAGGAATCAAAGATGAGTGCTCCGACCAAAGTAATTTGTATAAAGAAAATTGTATATACAACATTATATAATGATTATTATTTTTCATCATCTGAATCTGCATATCATTTCCTCTGTAATATAATTAAAGCTAATGATCAAGGCTGATATTAAAAGCAATCCAATAACTGTATATTTTCCTTTTTGGCAAAATGTCATTCAAAGTAATAAACCACACAACCATTTGGCAGAACAGATATACTTATGTAAAACCAAAGTAACATGACATCATTATTCGGAGGGCTGAGCAACATATCACAAAATCTATAATTTATTTTTATGCATTGGTTGTTTTTGTAAATTTGACCAATCCAATGAGGCCTTAAGTCAGATTTATACTTCTCATATGATCTGGTGCAGCCTTCGTTGGGTCGCATAGCCCTCGATGTTTCTAAGTCGACATTAACATGCACCTCTCAAAAACTGCAACTACACATTTGACGCATAGTGCAAGCTCTGTGGTTGGTTGGCTTGGTAGTGTAGATGGTACACTTGACCAGTGTAGACGGTACCGAGAGCTACGCGAAACCGTGCGAGTGTTTACAAGTGTCGAGTCCTATGTAGGAGCTCCAGATGGAAACTGTTGTTTTGCGTTGTACATTAAGGTAATGTTCAGAAAAAAACAAAACACCTGTGAAGAAACACGACACAGAGGAACATAAATACCTACAGCCAGCTAGCGTTTCTGAAAGTGTTATTGCAGAGCAACACAAACAGAATGCAGAAGTATAAATGCACGACTACGCACAAGGTAGGCGCTGTGGGTCCCATCGATCACTTTACTCAGAAGTATAAATCAGCATTGATTGTGTTTATCCTTGCTGCCTACTTAAAAGGTGATCTGAAAATAATCACTAATGTCGCAAGTCGAACGAGAAATGACAACAGCCAATCAGAGTCAAAATATCTGCTGAGGTTTTCACTCATTTATGTTTTAAAGATTAAACGTTTGCACCTTGACTATTTTTTAGTCTGAATCAGAAGAACCCTAACCTGTTTATTTTAATAATATTACATCAATGATTTCAAAACGCTAATAAAAATTAAAATTTTCGAGGGAAGCGTTGTATCGTAAATAGTGTCGTTATTGCAATAAACAACAACAATAAATTTCCAGTATCGCTCAGCCCTAATTCAAATATACACTTATTAATTATTATTTAACTTATTTTCAAAAACAAATGGTAAAACCTAGAAGTTTGAAAGATATGGTGAAGTATAAAATTTTTAGATGGTAATTTAGTATTTTGGGACAGCACTGTGATACTTATATAGAGCCTTTTTAATCCAGTATGTCTTCAAAAATTTCTTGCACATAAACATTTTTCAAACATTCAGAATTTATTTATTTTTTTATAAATGTCTTCTATATTATGGTAAATTAATTAGAATTAATAACATTAATTTTGCTAATAATATGTTTAAACTGGACATAAAGCAACAATAACACTTTTTTGATGCTTTAAAACCCTCTTATCTTAAACACACATCAAGTCACCTTTATTTTTATAGCACTTCATGTAATACAGACTGTCAAAGCAGCTTTACATAAACAGGCAAAACAATCAAACATTAGTACCATTGTGAAGTTTAATCAATGGCATAGTTTAACCAAAAATGAAAATTGCCCCATCATTTGCTCTCACTCTACATTTTCCAAATTTGCTTGAGTTTCTTTCTTCTGTTGAACAAAGATATTTTGAATGATGTTGGAAAGCATCAGCCATTGACCTCCAGAGTAGGAACAAAAATACTATGGATCTCACTGGCTGCTGGTTTCCAGCAATCTTCAGGATAATATCTAAATCACATAGAGTGTGTGTATATATGACGAAATGTTCATTTTTGAGTGACTTTAATGTGGAACAAGTGTAATACAGCATTAAGGGTTTCCATTCGAGAGAATGACAGCAATATTGTTTATCAGATCAAGTAAGTTTAATGTCACATTCATAGAGAATCCAAAAGGAGGTGCCACAGTTGATAAATGAGCATTTAATTCAACCATTTTTAATGTGTGTGAATTACATTTTAATAAAAATTAAAAATAAAATGACAATGAAGAATGGAAATGTCTTTCATTGAACCAGATGCCAATTGAGAACCCTTTTGGATTTTAACATTTCTAGGATCCAATACAGTTGTTGTATGTGATATTGCTATCAACCCTGCAGTGAAAGCTATTCCCCAGCCCTGGCTATTCTATAAGTAATATATATATATGGATATTTGAGAAAATTCCTCATCGATTTGCTCTTTGCAACTATTTCACATCAATATATCACCAGCTTGCACATAACCCAGGCTCTTGCTCGCACCCACACACCAAAAAGGCAAACTCTACCAATCCTGTCGCCCGAGTCGCCCCCTCGAAAGGCTGTCCGCTCATCCAGAAATTTCTCCATCTCCGTTCCTCAACGGTAAAATGCACTCAGAGTTGCTGAAAATCTCACCGGTTCACTGACTCACCAGTTCTACCGCTCACAATCACCCCTTCTCATATCAAACCACTATTTATAACACAACAAATCAATCATCAACACAATGACCTCTTAACATAAATGCTCTTCTTTGCATCTACAGCGTGTCGGTAGGAAATCATGCTGCGTTTAACTGAGAAATACTACTTTACAGCTGCTTCAGAAGCAGATCTTTAGCGTGAAGATACCTACAGAAACACCATGATAACAGAATAAGACAGTCTGAGAGGGTTTTGTAATATCCTGAAGTGCGTACAGCAGCAAGGAGCCCGATTTGCATTTAAATAACCTGTGACTGAAGCTCATCCAATCTGAACTCTCGCCCTGACCGATAATACGAGAGTCAAGAGGTCGGGTCTGTAGTCAAAATTGGGAGTCAGAGTCAATGTATCTGACATAATGAGGTTTACAAACCTAAAAGCCCACTTTATCGGAGATGAGCGACTGATTCTGATGAATACTTCTCATTATGAAATGATCACATCTGCAATAAGATATGCTGCGCAAGTATCGCATCTGACTGACATGTCGATGGTAATACAAACTGCTACAATTCTCTGCTGCGCATTCACATGCTCAAACTGAGGAGTTGTTCTGGAAGCTTGGGGTTATGTAAGATTTCAAACAATCCCAAATAATGTAATTAAATTATTTAAAGGCAAATCAAATGTATAAAAGATCATTTACAAGAACATTTTTTCAAATACTAGTGTCTCATCTGCTAATTCGTCATAAAATACTCAAATGCATTGCACTTTTTATTGCATACTGGCTATCAAGTGGTTGTTAATTATAATGTGTATAACATTGATTTCTATTCATAAATGTGTTGCATACGCCATCAGCTTTTGTGATATGCTGCAAAATAGTTCAGCTGCAGATCCAGAGTGAATGTCTTTGACAAAATCGATGGAAAAAACTCATTTAACCCAACGGCTGATGAACAAACAGTGGATGAGAGGAAGCTTGGAAAGCTTTTTCCAGAAGGGCTTACGATAATGAAACAATCAAACCTGCATTAAGATCTGCTGTTAAAATCACATCTGACTGGCATGTCGATATTAATGCAAAGAGCTACAGATCTCTGATACACAATTTAATTTGCATCCACAACGCACTGATGCATTTTGGAAGTGTGTGTGCTTATATAAGCATGCCAAACAACCCATCTAAGACAAAAAGTGTTGTCATCAGCTGTACTTTTTGTATGCATCATTCAAACCAAATATTTTGTTTACTGTTATTAAATTCATGTCACGCAACACATATTAATTTCTTTGGATTTTTTGGAAATGCATAGTAGTGATCATTAACTAGGCTATCAGTAGCCCCTAATTGGTATGATTATGACAACACGCGGGCTGTACACTCATTTACGTCGCCTTGTGTTCATGCACCATCTGCTTTACACTGACAGACAATACAATGTTTCATTGTGGCATCAATTAATATGGCCTTGTGCTTACCTTCAATAGAGATCACATGCTCGCGGATCTGGTTCTGGAGGGCCAGGTCATCGATGCGCTCGATCAGGTCGTATATTGCATAAATGTTCGGGTGGACGGACTCGAACCGATGGATCTCGGCTCTGATGGCTGCTGAGTTGGACAAAACGAACTGAGAGCCCGACGGGCCGGACTGCGCTGCAGGGCCCGATACGGTTCCCGAGCCAAACTGACCCGCCCCGGAGCTCCCGGACGATCCGGATCCGAACTGAGGCGGGATCGCCTGAGGAACGGGCACTGGTGCGGGTACCGTGCCCGGGGTGGGCATGGCGGGCTGGGACTGCTGAGAGATCCCGGACACTGACACCGAAACCGGGACGCTCGACTGGTAATTCATCGTTGTGGATTGAGGAACCGCTCACGGGAATAATAGAACTGCCGCGTTTGGAGTGGTTTTGGAGAGCGCGCGACGAATCCGCACAGCACACACTGTAGTCTGATGAAGAATGATAACTACTATATGTGACGCATCAATGGGTTTCCAACAATCCGCGCGCCTTGCTCATAATAGCAAAACTTCAGTCAGCATCATTGTTCCCAGCGACGATCTCGCTCTTTTGCGCGTGTCCTGTCCTTTTTTGCTCACAATGAATGTCTTTCAGATGGACACACCTTTGTTTTGGGGGCGATCTTCTGGACCGAATCTCTCTCTGTTTTGCTTCCCAGCCTGAAGCGAACACAATGAGGCCGGTTATCGCAATGCGCCCGAGTCCATTGACTGACTGAATGCGACGGTTCTACTCTGAAGTCATAAACACGTTTGAATCCTCTTTTGGTCCAAGAAGTCCCTCCCCGGCCCCCCACCTCCTTCCAAACGATGTGGAAAGTTTGATTCGTTTAGCGAATCGGTTCACTCAATGAACCTGTTCAAGGAGTCGAATAGCTGTTTCCTTGAGTTTTTCCTCAAAAGTGTATTTATGTGTGTATATATCTTAATTAGCGTTGATATAAGCGATATTTCTTTGGAATTCCGAGCTCAAAACTGACATACAGTGCTCACACATACTGAACTGCCAATGTTTAGTGTAAACGAATCTGACAGGATAATAAGTACTGAAGAACGCTAACGAATCTAATTGACGCTGCAGTCCATTAAAATTAGCGTCATAACTTTCCTAACAATACATAGGTTATCATTAGGTTCGCTTATTAAATGTAACGTTAGTACCATGTAAGACACATTTCTCATCCCATCTCACCTAATGAACCAGCCCAGTGATTTCCAAACACGACTTGTTGTAGAGAATCATTCAAAAGAATCGGTTCGAAAGAACGATTCGACCACTACCATGCACTAGGACGTCACACGTCACGTAACGGTGCTTGAAATGGGGGAGTGAGATTCGATTGGATGTTTGGGTGGTGTTGGTATAATAAAGCGATTGATGCTTCGCTATTATGTAACTAGATATGTTGCTTGACGGTTTAATACTTATAATTGTTCAGTCCTTCACCGGCACACACAACAGGGAGATCCACCGTTTACAGGTTACAGCTTTAGCAATATCAAAAGACCATAATTTACTGTTGGTAAAGTACACATTACACACGTCATGCTGGACAGATCTATTGTTGGGTTTACCGCAAAAAGAAATGTTGCTCTACATGCAACATCAGGGCGTTTTCTTGCATATAACAACATTCACTCTTACGTTACAGGTAGGCTATGCTGATACAGTTGAGTTACATAATGATTGTTTAACTCAATTAGTATGTTAAAAACCTGTCAAATTAGCATTGTACATGCACCAATACACCTGGTTTATATTTATGTGTTTTTCTAAATAAATCTCATATTTAAATTGAATTTCATAGCATGTAATAGGCTAGCTATTAGAAAGATAAATAACTGAAATGTTGCAGTTTAACCTCCTAATACTGTCAGCATTGATTATTTCATCCCGACTTTGAGGAGATCTATTCTCACACTGTTTTGTTGAATGGTCCCATTGAGTCACTTGTTAGAATCATTTTGTGATGCGATTAGAATCGACACAATCTCTGCATCCCAGTCCCACATGCAGGGTTTGTGCGTAATCCTGGTCATGGTGGAAGTTTTTTTATGACACCGAAGTCTTTTTCTTTAACTTTTATCTGCACATAAAATATGATATCTTTGTAAATTGATGACAATAAATATTTCCCTCTAAACTAATACTTAATGCTAAAAGAGAATTATTTTATTTATTTATTATTATTTATTACTTTTTATTTTTAACGAATCTTAGCAATAGAACATTGTTATATATGTTAATAGAGAATTATTTATAGCTTAGTATGTTAACATAAGTAAGAGTAAGGGCTTCACAGTTGTGCGGTGGGTAGCATGATCGCCTCACAGCAAGAAGGTCGCTGGTTCAAGCCTTGGCTGGATCAGTTGGCATTTCTGTGTGGAGTTTGCATGTTCTCCCCGTGTTGGTTTCCTCCAGGTGCTCCGGTTTCCCCCAAAAGTCCAAAGACATGCGCTATAGGAGAATTGGGTAAGCTAAATTGTCTATAGTGTATGTGTGTGTGTGTGTGTGTGTTTAGGTGTGTGTGTGTGTGTGTGGATGTTTCTCAGAGATGGGTTGCAGCTGGAAGGATATCCGCTGTGAAAAACATATGCTGGATAAGTTGGCGGTTCATTCCGCTGTGGCAACCCCAGATTAATAAAGGGACTATAAGCTGAAAAGAAAATGAATGAATGTGTCAGATTAGTAGTTCTTTGTTAATTTAATGTCTTTAATTGTTTGTTATTTTGATTTCATTAAAACATTAGTTTGGGAATGATCGAATGGTTTTCTCTTAAGATTAAAGTATTTAAATATTTGGTTATTTGAAATTGGCTAGAAATGTTATGAGACCTTAAAAAAAATAAAAAATTGTGATTTAAAAAATCAAATTTTGTGACCACTTATTTATTATATATTTTACTATATATATTTAGTTATATATTTTGACTACAGGCCTGGTTGAGCATGGTTATTTTTTAAATCTATATAACTGTTAAAATATATAAGATAAAAAACTTTGTTTTTCCTATGTGTTGAATTATGTGTAACACTAAAAATGACATTTAATATGCTTTCAACACTACCTGACAAAAGTCTTGTCGCCTATCCAAGTTTTAGGAACAACAAATTACTTTCTAGTTGATCATTTTGGTATCAGAAGTGGTTTATACGAAAGGCAAAGGCCTCTAGATTACGCTTATTTTAACAAAATAAAATATGATCATGTCTTGATTTCTAATTATTTAAATAGGACAGTGAGGTCTGACTTTGCTTAGATAAAAGTCTCGTCACTTAACAGAAATAATGTACAGTATAGAATATAAAGTCATGCTGCAGTGAAACAAGAATGAATATTGTGTATGACTCCCATAAGCTTGGAGGACTGCGTCCATACATCTCTGCAATGATTCAAATAACAAAGTCAAAATAAAAAAAATAAAATAAAATAATAAAGTCATCTGGAACAGCAAAGAAAGCGTTCTTGCAGGACTCCCAGAGTTCATCAAGATTCTTTGAATTCATCTTCCATGCCTCCTCCTTCATCTTACCCCAGACAGGCTCAATAATGTTCATGTCGGGTGACTGGGCTGGCCAATTCTGGATCAACTTGACCTTCTTTGTTGTCAGGAACTTTGATGTGGAGGCTGAAGTATGAGAAGGAGCGCTATCCTGCTAAAGAATTTGCCCTCTCCTGTGGTTTGTAATGTAATGGGAATAACAAATGTCGTCAGGCTGTCGATGTTGCCATCCTCTCTGCAGATCTCTCGCACGCCCCCATACTGAATATAACCCCAAACCATGATTTTTCGTTCACCAAACTTGACTGATTTCTAGAGAATCTTGGGTCCACGTGGGTTCCAGTAGGTCTTCTGCAGTATTTGTGATAATTGGGATGCAGTTCAACAGATGATTCATTGGAAAATCTTCCTTCTGCCACTTTTCCAAATGATCAACTAGAAGTCAAGTTATTTGTTTCTCTTACAACTGGGGTCGACGACAAGACTTTTGTCAGATAGTGTATGTATAAAAAAAACAAAAAACACTTTTTAAAATCTAAATTGATGCGGACACCAAAATGGGATGGGTTATGAGATGGATCTTTGACCCATGTGTACTAAAAAGGTTTTTATTATTTCTTATATGATCTCCAATATTCACAAACATATCTTTGTCTGTATGCAAGTAGGTTTTCAAAAGTGTGTTTTGATACAGAAGTCTGAACTACATGAGATTTGCTTTGGGCTTTTATTCATATGCCACTTTATCATATACCCTTATACTTTGATCTTGAGAGAAATCCTGCGGCATCCGATTATTTCCCACTTGAAGCTAGTAAGAATGAAATTCACTGAACTTCATTAATTAAGATAATGGAGATTCGGTGCAGTGGAATCTAAGATCCACTTTCCCTTAGATAAAAACTGCTTATGGCTTTCAGCGTTTAACGTTCCCTAAGAAGTGCTGATATTGCACTGACGTTATGCAACACTTCTGAGATTCAAGCAATAAAACACTCAGCATTTTTCGGGCCTTATTTGAGCTCAAATCAAGTTCCCAGAGAAGAATTTAAGCACATTTTGACACCTTCGAGCCTCATAAGCTTTATAATGTTGATGCGGAAATGAAGCAATGCATCAAAAATCCGCAATTCTCTTCTGACTTTCATTAAAGGGCCACCAAGGAAATAAGGTACAGCCAGCATTTTTATTGATAGTTTTTGTGTTACTCCAGAGACAAATATTATGCTAATTTCCACATGATTCTGTATTCAAATTACACTACCTGACAAAAGTCTAGTCGTCGATCCAAGTTTTAGGAACAACAAATAATAACTTGACCTCTAGTTGATCATTTGGTATCAGAAGTGGCTTATATGAAAGTTAAAGGCCTCTAGATTATGCTTATTTTACCAAAATAAAGTATGATCATGACTTAATTTTTAATTAATTAGGACAGTAAGGTCTGACTATGACTGTCACTTAACAGAAATAATGTACAGTATAGAATATAAAGTCATGGTACAGTGGAAAAAGAATTATTGTTATGTATGACTCTCATGAGCTTAGACGACTGCATCCATACATCTCTGCAATGACTCAAATAACTTATTAGTAAAGTCATCTGGAATGGCAAAGAAAGCATTCCTGCAGGACTCCCAGAGTTCATCAAGATTCTTTGAATTCATCTTCAGTGCAATGCCTTCATCTTACCCTAAACATGCTCAATAATGTTCATGTCTGGTGACTGGGCTGGCCAATCCTGGAGCACTTTAAACTTCTTTGCTTTCAGGAACTTTGATGTGGAGGCTGAAGTATGAGAAGGAGCGCTATCCTGCTGGAGAATTTGCCCTCTGCTGTAGTCTGTAATGTAATGGGCAGCACAAATGTCTTGATATCGCAGGCTGTTGATGTTGCCAGGGTTGATGTAACCCCAAACCATGATTTTTCTTCACCAATCTTGACTCATTTCTATGAGAATCTTGGGTTCTTGAGGGATCCAGTAGGTCTTCTGCAGTATTTGTGATGATTGAGATGCAGTTCAACAAATGATACATCTGAAAAATCTGCCGCTTTTCCAAGTTCATAACTAGAAGTGAAGTTATTATTTGTTACAACTGGGATCGACAATAAGACTTTTGTTAGTTAGTGTAGAGCTGCATAATGGACCCTTTTACATTTTCTCAGTAGCGGAAGTCGTCATAGTTGGGTAAACTTTTAGCGCAGTGAATGGGAGAGTACAACAAATAATTTTTTTACAATCATATTTGCTGAAATAATAAAAGAAAAACTCATAGATGGTTTTATCAAGACTTTCAGAAAAGGAAAATAATTCTGTGAGACTGATAACAGCAGAAAGAAGATACATCAATGTCAAATTTACTGTCCTGCCCATAGACGCTGTATTTCCTTTTTTGTTTCTAATGATTTTTTCGAGGTTTTCACCTTTATTAGATAGGACAGTAGAGAGAATTGACAGGAAAGCATGGGGAAGCAGTGAGAGGGGAAGGATCAGCATAGGACCGCAAGGCAGAATCGAACCCAGGTCGCCGTAAGCACCGGAGTGCATGTGTCGACGCACTAAATACTACACCACTGGCACCGACGATGCTGTATTTCAAATGCCTACATAAATACATATGAATGTTCATACATCTAAACGTTGAGGAAATTAAAATGCTGGTGATCATTAAATGCATCATAACAGTCTTGTGAAAAAGGTCCATATATTGCGAAAATATCGTTATCACATATGTGAGATTAAATTTATTTATGCATTGATTGTTTATCTAAATTCGACCAATCATATGAGACATTGCTATCTCCTCAATAGCTACTGTTCTGGTATTAGCCAGATTGGCCCAAAGGCGAACCCAGAGATGAAAATGTAATACTAATGGTGGGAGATGAGACATGAGAGAAAAATAGCAACAGCCAATCAGAGTCAAAATATCTGCTGAGGTTTTCACTCATTCATAGTGTTTAAAAGACTAAATGTTATCAGAGGAACTATGGGGTTAGTGCCTGACTGCAGTACGAACCTGTTCGGTAAACAGTAGGCACCAGTTAATACAGTTTAAAGTCATTCATCGCCTACACTATACCAAAACCAACTTTCACAAAATGTTTCCTTCTATTTCACCTATGTGTGATAAGTCTAAAATTACAGAGGACACCACAGCTCATGCATTTTGGATAAGCCCATCTTTGTTCGATTTTTGGACAAGCATTTTTGATGTAAACTCCAAGGCCCATATCCCTCCTACCAGACACAGAGCTTACTATTTTTGGTGCTTGAGAACACTCCCTCACCCTTCCAAAACATCTCCAACAAGCCCTGACTTTAGGCATGACTGTGGCCAAGCAGCTAATACTAAAAAACTGTTAATCTCTTTTACATCCATCTTTTCGAATCTGGTTAATGGATATGGCCTCCATCATTTGTTTGGAAGGGCTCCAATTTATGAGGTCCAACTCTAATGGAAAATTCTTTGCTACCTGGGAACCTTTTCTCGGATACCACCTGAAACATGCTCAATCCAAATCCAACATCCCTCATGAAAACTGACAGGAATACTACCTTTTAGGACTTTTTGATGACTACATCCATTCATTCATTTTCTTTTCGGCTTAGTCACTTTATTAATCTGGGGTCGCCACAGCGGAATGAACCGCCAACTTATCCAGCATATGTTTTACGCAGTGAATGCAACCCATAACTGGGAAACATCATGCCACTCACTGTGCCACTGTGGTGCCATTAGGGCGTAGATTCGCTCTTGACATTGGTGGGGACGTACATCTCTAGAGCAATACATTGCGCAATTAGTTTTTGCACCTTTAAAAACATGAATAAAGTACTTAATAATATAAAAAATAAACACTTAATAATACAAATAACAATTCATTAATTATGTTCTATGCAGCAAAAGTCAATTTACCTGATTTTAATGCAATCTGGCTTTGAGGACGTATGAATGAGGAGAAATTTAGAGAGGTGTGTGACACAATTTTTTTATAATCATGGAGGCCAAAATCGAAACAGAATTTCCATTGATTGCACAGCCTTGGTTAATAGCATCATAGCAAACTTGACTTTAACCCTTTGGTACAAGTAGGTTACTAAGAGTTGATGGAGCATTATTTTATTTTGAAGTCAATTCTAGAGTTCACACTTAGCTGATGGTTGATAATAAAGCTTGTTTGGCATGCTGTCCCGGGAGAGAACCCTGAGCTTATGAGATCCTCGAACCCTGGGCTCCCTTCCGTTTGCAGGGCGAGAGGAGAGTTTGAGCTCAGGTAGATCTCGATGAACTCCCCCCTCGGCTTATTTCCAGCGAGTAACGGAACTGAGGTGAGGTGTACTCGCTAAAAGCTTGACTGTGGTATCAATTTGTGTATTCAATTTACTTAGGGTGCGTGTTATTTGGACCGTGGGAGGAAACCGGAGAAAACCCACACACTCACAGAAATATTTCGCCCAAAATTTAAGATTTATGTAATTTTATTACATGACAAATTCCCATTTATATTTTTTTCATAATTTTAATGCAAATCTACCTAATAAAGTTTATACTATTTATTTTCATTAGGATAATAAAACCTATTTATTTTAAATGCATAATCCTCAGGTTTATGTAATTAGTTTATGTAAAGTGTATTTATTTTAAATTAATAATAAAAAGTTTATTTATTTAAAATACATAAAGTTTATTGTATAAATTGCATAATAATTAAGAGAACTAAATCAGGGTATCTAAAAAAGATAAATAACATTTATTTGAATCATGTTTAATGTATGCTTATATACTAAACCAAATTAAACAATGCATCACATTTATGCTATTTTTCCCCATCTAATAAAAAATAGAATTAGACCAACTGGAAAAATCCAGATTTATTTATATTTGTCTCTGATACAAAACTCTGGATTGAGCCAAGTTAACATTCAGCCAACATTTAGGAAACCATCCATATGAACCCACTTTCACAGCTGTATAAGTTCATTGTTGCCAGCCAAATCACTGGAGCAATTTTAGTTTCAGTGTCTGTACTTTTGGGGAAAGCTTGGTTGAGTCCAGGTCCATCAGGATTTTCTAGTACACCTCAAAAGTACACTTCAGACTTTTAGGGTAGCTCAAATTGCACCTGTAGAGGTTGAAGAGAACCTCCACAACTTCCAGCACAACATAGACATCAGTGAAGCTTTGTAGATGCCCATGGTCTTTCCTGCCATGTCTTGCTCTGCCTCTCTGGATTCAATGTCCTGGAATGTATAAACACACACTTAAAATATAATATTACACACACACACACACACATATATATACACATATATATATATATATATATATATATA
>CAIGQQ010016156.1:0-15752 GCA_903798035.1 Danio albolineatus | reverse complement strand
AAAAAACCTATAACCTATATGTAGTTGACAGTTTAAAAATATAGCTTTTTTTATTAATGTTCACTGAGAGGGAACCTAAAAGGTTCTGCATAGACGGTCAGATTCATCCACATAAATAAAAACATTTTAATTATTATTAGAATTAATTCACTGTAATTATATTACAATTAAAACAACATTTTACAGTATTTAAACAGCACCTAAAACTATTCTTTGCCTATATTATAGGGCTGCACGATATTGGAAAAATGTAACATTGCGATATTTTTTATTTTGCGATATATTTTGCGATATGAATACAATTCCACCAGATGACTTAATACATGGGTGCACAACCCTGCTCCGGGAGATCTACTTTCCTGCAGATTTCAGCTGCAGCATTGACCAAACACACCTGATTTTAATTACCAAGTGCTCCTTCAGGTTGGTTTAGTTGTGCTTGATTAAGGTTGGAGCTAAATTCTGCAGGAAGGTAGATCTCCAGGAACAGGGTTGAGCAGCCCTGACTTAATATATCTATTTGGAAAAAAAAAATGTATAATGTTGAATGGATTGAGATGATTCTGCAGTGGGAGTGCATCTCCAAAAATCTCATAAACAATCTAAAACTTCTGACACATTTTTGTTGTGGTCTGTGCTATTTGCAGTGCATCTCTCTATTTGCATGTGTTGTGAGCATTTTAATGCATATGTTTAGTCAGAGATTGATGAATTAATGTTTGCTTTTTGCATCTCCATAAAATCTAATAAACAATCTATAAAATGTGTCCCCCGACACATTTTCATTGTGATCCGTGCTGTTTGCAGTGCATTTATTTGGATGTGTTGTGAGTGTTTTCATGCATAACAATCTATAAATACAGTCAAGAAAAAGATATAGTCGAAATAAAGTGTTTTATCGTTTCCCGAGTCTAACAGTATTCAAGTACAGTAGCTGAATGATAAAAATAAAAATAATTCAATAAAATCAATCATAAATAAGGTCAAAAATGGTACAATTTCTCATACCTGAATGCTCTTAAAGTTATTATACAATTACAGGTATTAAAAAAAATAATACAAACTCAACATTGCATATCCTATGATGTGATTATTGCGAATACTGAAATGATAAATTGTGCAGCCCTACTATATATGTCACAAAAATATTGTTTTTGCCACATTTTGAATATGCATGTGGAAATTGTAAGCCATATTGTGGAAAAAAACAACAACAACACACCTCTAACTCGACGAGCCACAATATTTGACGTATAATTCATATTTTATAGCACATACCGTCGCACGTCAAAATGTATAACTTTGTTGCAGTTATAAATATAGCATGCGTTCCTTCCTGCACTTTTCTCTTGGTAAATGCAGCTCAGTCTGTCATGATGAAGGCTCATCTCTTCTGTCTCTCATGGCTGTCAGTTTGCTGGATCACACAAGTCTGGCTGGGCCCCAAATTAGCGCTTGCTGAAAAAAGCCTTGAGGAACCAGGAGCTTCATGCACGCTGACACTCTTCCACCTCCAGCCGCCGCCGCTTCTCAAAAACAAAGACTCTAATTGCGGGATGTGTTTGGACTCGTCTGCGCTCCGGCTCACACTCAACCTCATACTGGCCAGAAGCAATTTTGGACTTTGCGACTCCAAATGATGCCGTTTTGCGGCACAGCCAAGAAACTGAGGAGTAAATTAGTCAGAACTGAAGCTGTAATTCTGCCTCGTATGAAGCTTGGATCACCCCTATTTAACCTGTTTAGTTTATGAGGATGATACATGCATGAAGAGTCCAAGAAATTAACACCAGCACACGCCATCCAATAGTGAAAATGTGTCTAATATTAAAAAAAAAAACTTGATGATCATGTTTTCTGACTTGATTTGACATCTTGTGCTTCAATAGCTATGTTTCCATCCAAAAATGCGAATCAAATTGATGCACAAAACTGGAATATTGCATAAAGACAAGCGAATAAAGCAGCGTTTCCATCCAATGAGGCAAAGCGAACAAAATCATCACTTCCTAATTATCTGGCGCCAAATATCAACAGTAAAAACGGAGATTGCTGTGGTAGGAGAAGCTGCGTGAATCTTTTCATCATTTAATAAATGACTAGCACCTCTGAAGGCAATCCTGACACGCAATGAACATGTGGTGGTGTTTGAAAGCTTGAGATGTGGAGCACAGGCACTCTTGATTCTGGAGGTCATTAATAATATCATAACACTAATACTGAAACGGTTAAGGGTTTTAAAATGACCAAAGCAACATTTCCGATGTTTTAAAATGTGCTCAGCTTGCTGCTTTATCCATTTGCATACATTTTTATCATCACATGATCTCTTACAACAAAATCACATGACTTTTTTTAATTCGCAAACTGGAATTTGTTCGTAAAAGTGTTTCCATCGTAGTTTATGCGCATCTTTTCTTATCGAATTAAAAGTTTATTCTACTGAGTTAAATTTCTGCACATCTTGCTGTTTCCATCAACTGTTTTTAATGCGTATATGCAAAATGCGCATAAAAATACGTAGATGGAAATGTAGCTTATAGTAGAAAAATAAAACAACAATGTGGAAATGAATCTCTGCATACGCTGTAAATACTTATTACTGCCTTCGTTTTTTTTTAGCCTTCATCTCAGCTTAAATCACCCAAACTGACTAGATATATTAAGTTAAACGTTTTTATAACTTTAAAAAATGCAGTTGAAACCTTACATACGCAGAATGTCAAAACACTCAACCTCTTTGTTTAGATTTTACTAACTATAACTTTGATTTTTAAATTCAGTTTGTGGTGCCATTTTATTTGTAACACTGACTTTGTTTACATGAACATCAGTAATCGAAATATTCGCCTTAATTTGAATAAGATAATAATAAGATTAAGGTGTTTAAATGAGCTGCCTTTTGAATGTTCCTTTCATGATCCTGTTTTACACGTTCATTCATTCATTTTATTTTCGGATTAGTCCCTTTATTAATCCGGGGTCGCCACAGCGGAATGAACCACCCATTTTACATGTTATAACACATAATTCGATCAACGTCATTGTGTCACCGCGGTATCCGCATTTCCTCCGGAGTTTCATGTAATTTCAGATGTTTCATTTTTTATTTGTCGACTTTAACTGCAGTTCGGCAGTTTCACTTTCACTCAGGAACGTTTCATGCCTACCCCCGGTGACAAACGAGATATTGGATGCAACTCTGAACTGCTGGAAGAGTGTTGTTTTAATGGAAGTTCATATCCAAATAGAATAGTCAAACAGCCATGTGTGTGTGGGTCAAAATGTGGCAAACAGTCCTACATGATTGTAATAGTTTGATTAAGGGGTTTACATGTCTGTACTGAATGTCAATAATGCGACTGAGATCGGCGTACTGCACATGTCTTAATTCCATTTCTCTTTAGTTCAATTATGACTATAGTTGGACAAAATTAATCAAAGATTGCTGTTTACAAGGTCGACTCCCAATCAGAGTATTGCCTTAATCGCATTAAAATAGAATTATTGGTGTCCATGTAAACATACTCACTGTAATCTATGACATGGTCTTGCTTTTTACTACAAAGATGCTGTTTTCCCACATAAGTAACATAGTAAACAATATAAACAACAGGTTTCCAGAAGAAACGGTGACATAAATGAATAACCATCCATAATTCAACATTATTGTGTCATTGGACTAAATGAGTTTGATGGGATGATGTTCTGAGGTCTCTTACCTTTGAAAATAAACTGTGATGTACAGTGTCTTGTTATTGCGATGATAAGGCCCAATCCCAAGTTTACCCCTTAGCTCTTCCCCTTACCCCTACCCCTCGTTTTGCACGTTCACGTCAAGGGGTAGTGGTGTCCTAATTCTCTTTAGCTTTAATATATTCATAACCGCGTTCATGTTTTACTGTCATGCTTTTAAAAAAACATGCAAAAAAAACAACAAAACGCTAAATTTTGAGATATATAATCCATAATCATAACTCATGTACAGCCGTCCCACAACATTATGACACAGGATGACACTCGAATACCCTGTCAGAAGAGTCTAGTGTCTGGAAATGAGCTTTTTACAGTGTCTGCTATAATGTTAATGTTGTTTTTGTGTGTTTACATAGATGAATATGGCCACAGAGTAAATACACAGTAAAGTTCCGATCTTATTGCCACATTAGATCATTATGATAACATAATATATGCCTTCAGTGATTTCCTGAAGACAAACACCAAAAAAATAACACAACTGGAATAACTCCAGCAGTCGTGATCGTCTGATCTCATATGAAGCAAAAGATCGTGATGACATGATGACGTGTGCAGGTGTTGAAGTGCTGTCCCAATTCTTAGGGGTAAGTTTTGAAGCCCTTCCCCTTAACCCTCGGTTGTAAGGGCCAAGGGGAAGGAGAAGGGGAAGGAGTAGGGGTACAAAAATAGAATTGAAATTGGGCCTAAATATGTACTCCATATCTAATAAGCATGTTCAGTACAGGGCTTCCCATTGAAAAACAGCTAGCTACAATCGCTGCTTGAGGGTTGTAGCTTTGGACTGATGTATAGTTTGTCAAGATTACTCGTGTTTGCAGCAACATAGGCTCATTCTGAAAACGTAGCCTTATATACATTTCTAGAGATCGTGAATTATGGAGTCAGAGGGATTTTTGGATTTTGTGGGGGAAACCGAAGCACCTGGAGGAAACCCACGCCAACATGGGAAGAACATGCAAACTCCACACAGAAATGCCAACTGGACCGGCTGGGGCTGGAACTAGCAACCTTCTTGCTTTGAGGCGACAGTGCTAACCACTGAGCAACCATCTTTTAGTTCTAAATAAATGCCACGTGCTTAAAAGTGTCTATATGTAGTGTGCAAATATTATTCCCAAGAGAAAGTTCCAGGAAGATTATCTCATTCTGACATGCTCAATGTTATCAGCCGTTTTAGATGTTTTGTTCGACGTCTTTATTATTTAACACCCTGTCTGACTGATCCTGCAACACAAGCCCAAACCTGCTGGCCTGAAACACTCTCTCTATGTGTGTGTGTGTTCATTTTACTTTTAACCAGACTGTGACACTTTCTTGATAAGCTTTTGTGTTTCCATCCTGCCAGTCGACTCTGGTTTGGCATTTCGTTTCTTTTGTTAGCTTGCTTTACACGAATTGCCAAGTAGTTGTTTGCATTGAATGGGAGACTCCAGAAAACATCTTAATCCCTTTCTCAGTTTCACTCCGGTCACATAATCGTGATCGAAATAGAGATTCCCATGAGCCGTACAGCAAAACTGCCAAAATACAAAAAATAATAATAATAAAATAACAAAATACATGAAATGCTCCTGCATCTCTCAGCTCTGAGCTGTGGGGGAAGGTGAAGATGCAAAAATAGATGAAGATAATCACAGATATTTCATGTCAACAACAAATATTCACACAGTATCTAAGAAGATATTCTGTTTAACAGATTCCAAACAATGCCTAAAATAATAAAACAAAAGAAAAACTCCCAGCTAAGAGCACCAAATAATAACTTGACTTCTAGTTGATAATTTGGAAATGTAGCAGAAGGACAATTTTTCTGATGAATCATCTGTTGAACTGCATCCCAATCATCGCTTGGAACCAGCATGGACCCAAGATCACTGAAATCAGTCAAGTTTGTTGAAGGAAAAATTATGGTTTGGGGTTACATTCAGTATGGGGTGTTCGAGAGATCTGCAGAGTGGATGGCAACATCAACAGCCTTAGGTATCAAGACATTTGTGCTGCCCGTTACATTACAAACCACAGGAGTAAGCAAATTCTTCAGCAGGATAGCGCTCCTTCTTATACTTCAGCCTCCACATCAAAGTTCCTGAGAGCAATGAAGGTCAAGGTGCTCCAGGATTGGCCAGCCCAGTCACTAGACATGAACATTATTGAGCATGTCTGGGGTAAGATGAAGGAGGAGGCATTGAGGATGAATCCAAAGAATCTTGATGAACTCTGGGAGTCCTGCAAGAATGCTTTCTTTGCCATTCCAGATGACTGTCTAGTCATTACAGAGATGTATCGATGCAGTCACAAGTCTGTCAGATAGTGTATATATCATATTTATATATTTATATCCTAAGACAAGAATGAGTGTTGTTCAACAGTTTTAGGACAACTTAATGAAAGGTTTTAATTCACTTCAAATGTAACCAGTTTCTAACAACTAATTTCTTTTTTTCTTTATTGCCATGACAACAAATTATGAATTATTTTTTTAAATGATAATGTCTTTTATTCCAGTCAAACTAAAATAAATAAATAAATAAATAAATAAATAAATAAATACTTAAACAAACTAACAAAATAAATAAATAAATAGATAAATATTTTATTTAATTAATAAATTAATAAATAATAATAAATTAATAAATAATTTATTTAATTAATAAATTAATCAATTAATCAATATTAATAAACAAACAAACAAACAAACAAACAAACAAACTAATTAATTAATTAATAACAAACAAACAAAAAAACAAACAAACAAACAAACAAACAAAATAAATAAATAAATAAATAAATAAATAAATAAATAAATACTCCGGGAGAAAAAAATATATACAAGAATAAAATTTAACTTCTTAAAAATGTCCTTACTCTGTTGAACATCTCCTGGGAAATATTTGAAAAAGAATGAAAGTTTCACAGGAGGTCTAATAAGTTTGCCTTTGACTGTACATTATGAACAATTATTTAATAGTTTAACATGTTTCACATCTAAGAATGAACATACTATTTACTTATTTCAGTGTTTTTGTCCCACTTTTGCATTGTTTGTTGTTTTTTTGGTAACACTTTATTATATAACTACAAACAAAAACATTCAGTAACGCTTTATTTCGATGGTCCATTTGAGTATTAGTAGACTGTCTACTTAATATCTGTTGATACTGACATTCAACAGACATTTAACTGACTATAAGAAACTTTGCAAGTACGTGTCAACTTACACTAACACTAACCCCAACAGTCTACTTATAATCTGATGAGAATTAGTTGCAATGTAAATTCAACAAACAGACCATCAAAATAAAGTGTGACCTTATTTGTTTTCAAGCCCCTAAAACTCAAGCATTGAATCAGATTTTGACTCCTAGATTTTCAGTGAGGTTGCAGACATTTGTAGGCCACTGCATGTCTTACAAAGCGTCAGTACAAGTGCTTACCAAATATTTATTACATATTATATAACCAACATACATAAAACACAATAAAGAATTTATATTTATTTACTTATTAATTATTTATTTATTTATTTGTAATGGGTCATACGGCCAGCCGCCATCTACGTCAAACCAAACATGGATATTATATCACAAGCAGGCAATGTGTGTCGAGTTGATGTGTACTCATAAGCTCATTGCATAATACACATTGTTGATAAGCATTTGGACGGTGGTTTATATAACAGCGTTGCCCAGGGCTTTTGAGTGGGTGACGGTATAAGAAATGGCGCCACCTGTGGGGAAAGAGCTGACCTGTGATTTAACCACACATACAAAACATAATTAAGAATTCCTAATGCTAAAAATGTAGCAGCTCTGTACCTCAAAATGATGTGAGCTATGCAACGTTTCTACTTTTGAAAGAATAGATTATCATACAAAAGCTCATCTGCCCTCTAGAAACTTCAATATCTTGTGTGAAAAAACTGTTTTCAATAAGATAAGCCCAATAAAACATTCCTCTGCATGAATTATTCCTCTGAAGAATGTTCAAGACTGACTCTGTCTATAGAATGCCTCTAAACATCAATGTTTGTACAGTATAATATAGATCTATACTGCCACGCTTATACTGTAGACTGATGGATTTAACTGGATTTACCTTCATGATGGGTTTAGGTGGATTGTGCCAGTATGACTGCATTTATACTATTTCTTCCTGATTAAAAATGTTCCAGCATAAAAAAACAACAACAACCTAATTTGCTGTGAATATATGGATTATGGCCATCTGCAATTTTTAATAGCGACAGTAACTAAAAAGTCATGGAGCATAGAGCAAACGTCCAATACAATGGCTATGTTGGCCAGTACAATATTTTGGATAAAACAATATTAGTGTAAGCTTTTTTAAGAAAGCAACTTGCAAATCAGAACAATTAATACAATTAGGCCGACAAATCAGAATCAATTTGTGTGCTATGACAAGTCACAGTTAATCCAACACAAATATGCATTTCAATTTTATGCAATAAATAAAGAGATCATCTAAAAATGAAAAGGGTTCAGGGCTGTTGATTGTAAGGTTGATAGTATAATGATAACTATATACTACCTGACAAAATTCTTGTTGCCTAATTGATTTGTTTGGTATCAGAAGTGGCTTAAATGAAAGGCAAATACCTCTAGATTACGCTTAATTTACCACAATAAAATATGATCATGCCTTGATTTTTTATTATTTAATTAGGACAGCAGGATCTGACTTAGTTTAGACAATAATCTTGTCTCTTAACAGAAATAATGTACAGTATAGAATATAAAGTCATGGTGCAGTGCAAAAAGAATATTGTGTATGACTCCCATGAGCTTGAAGGACTGCATCCATACATCTCAAATAATGACTCAAATAATGTATTAATAAAGTCATCTGAAATAGCAAAGAAAATCTTCCTGCAGGACTTCCAGAGTTCATCATGATTCTTTGGATTCATCTTCAATGCCTCCTCCTTCATCTTACCCCAGACATGCTCAATAATGTTCATGTCTGGTAACTGGGCTGGCCAATCCTGGAGCACCATGACCTTCTATGCTTTCAGGAACTTTGATGTGGAGGCTGACGTATGAGAAGGAGCGCTCTCCTGCTGAAGGATTTGCCCTCTCTTGTGGTTTTTAATGTAACGGGCAACACAAATGTCTTGATACGTACCTCAGACTGTTGATGTTGCCATCCACTCTGCAGATCTCTCGCATACCCCCATATTGAATGTAACCCCAGGCATGATTTTTCCTTCACCAAACTTGACTGATTTCTGTGAGAATCTTGGGTCTATGAGAGTTCCAATAGATCTTCTGCAGTATTTGCGATAATTGGGATGCAGTTCAACAGATGATTCATCAGAAAAATCGGACACTTTTTCCAAATGATCAACTATAAGTCAAGTTATTATCAGTTGCTCTTACAACTAGAATGGACGACAATACTTAGTGTATATATAGTGTATATGTGTCCACACCAGCAAACAAAAACACTTCCTCACTGCCTTCAGTATGCTGTATTTCTAGCGCATCTGACCAGTGACTCCAGCTCTTGTAATCAATCCAATTAAATTTAGTGATAGCAGTCAGTCTATTGTAAAATAATAGTAACCACAATATGCTGGTACTGGATACCTGAGGTATTTTAAATTGTATACTTCAATCTGATATGCTGACTTGAATAACTTCAATGTAAATGTGTATTAGTCCTCATTACTCATAACTAAGTGTTTTCAAGACAGTAGTAATTTTTATACAACTTTTGAAAAAGGGTTTAACATCTAGCCGTGAGCTTCTCTACAATGTCATCTGTAGTTTAAAATTGAAATTTATTCGAACCTGCTGTGTCACTATCACCAGTGATGCAATTCCTCCAGGTTGCTGGAAAACTACATACATTATCTGTCACTGAACTAGACTACAAATACTATAATGCACCCTACACACACCAGTCTCTGATTCCCCGTGGTTACACACACACACAGCTGATAACATAAAGGATTGGTTACCTGGACTTAATATTCACCTAGAAAACAACGTAAAAACGTTAAAGCTGTCTAGGCTATTTGTGTTTTGAAAGTCCTTGCCTTGTTTTCTCGTTATCCGCTTGTTAAGTCGTGGTGTTTGAAATACTGTTTCTGGGTCCAAGCCGCTACTCATTTGAATTAAGAAAATATTAAGTTTATGACCACTTTCTAGTCCACACACATTAAAATGACTTTTATATAAAACCATGATGTACACAACAGTCTGTGGACTTCCTGCATTACAGACACCTATATTTTAACAATTTATAAAAGATTAATCACTTTCTGGCCATCGGATAATAAGCATGGTTATATACATTGCGATAATGATTTTCGAAAGTATTACATCGCTTTGTAAAAGTTTATTATTATCATTTGTTGAGTCCATACTGTTTGATGAAGTTTGATTGGATCTGGAAGTTGCTTTATGTGATGTCTCACTTAAGCAGATTGATTCTTTGCTGCCTGTACTGACCATTCGCCTGTTTTTTTTGACAATGATCTTGGATTACCCTTAGCTCCTGTTTGCTACCTGTTTGACCATTGCCTGCTTGACTACGCTTATTGATGAACTGTGTGGATCCTCAACTATCATTTATTAGATAGAAAATAAATCACTCTATCAGTGATGCTAGCAAAATTGTTTTTCTACATCATTATAATTATAATTGTAGGCTGAACTCTGCGGTTGTTTTTCATTCAGAATTATTTTTAGGACAATGTTTTCATTGTCATCTTTATAGTTATTGTTCTTGGTGTGAGCAGCCCTTTAGTATTGACATCATGTACATGGGGAAAAATCACCTGTATCCATTTCTTGAAAATGACTTTTTATAGATAGGCAAGTCATTCCACTTGTAAGTGTCAATGTAAAAATCTGTGTCATCTTTGGGATGGCATCGTTCACACATAAGTTTCTGGAGAGCACATACAGTAGTTTAGGTTAAGGAGTGCATAGCCAATGGCAGTTCTCTAGTCAAACATCAGTATGTTGTGGATATGCGAGTGGAAACCAGTATTGGCAGCCAGTGCAAACCAATGAGCAGAAGTGTGATGTACGCTTTTTTTGCCTCATTAAAAACCACTTCTATTCTGGATCAGTTGCAGAGGTTTGATCACACTGGCTAGAAGGCCTGCCAAGAGAGCACTGCAATAGTCCGGCCTGGACAAAACAAGAGCTTGAACTATGCCCCCTTTGCTGGATGGAGAAGTTTCAGAATGACAGATCCATATAGATAGAGAAGAGAAAAAAAAGGTCTAAAAATTCAGCCCTGTGGCACACCAGCAATAATATATCAGGTGTTAGACACCTCTCCTCTCAAAGACACCCTGAAGGATCTACCTCAGAGGTACGACTCAAACCACTGGATGCCATTTGTCATCAGGGTTGACAGAAGGCAAACTCACTTTGGCGGACACACAGTCAGCCAGGAGACCATTGTAATAGCCAGCACTGCACAGAACAAGACCTACTATAGGTCAATTGGTAGTTGTGATGAAGCTTTGTTTGCTTGAAATCACAAGCAGTTCTGTGGAAGGACTGAGGTGAAAGTGAAGCTTGAAGAAATGTATGTCAATTACGCTGACATATGGGCATACATTACTGGATTATCAGGCTGAAATGAGAGGCACAGAAGAGTTAAACGTCATCAGCAAAGCGGTAATGAAAGCAATGTTTCTGGAGAGCAGATCCTATTGATGTCATGTAGACAGAAAAGAGCAGTGGTCTAATAACTGAGCCCTGAGGCACACTGATAGCAAGATGCAGTTACTTGGACATTACTCCTCTCTAAGGGTGCTTTCACACCTGCGGTTCGGTTTATTTGGTCCGGACCAAGGGCAACGAATGATACATTGTAACATTTTTCTTCCGTTTTGGGTCACACCACACTGATTGCTTTGGTCAAAACCAATTGTATCGAACCAAATGCAGTCATGTGACAAAATCCACATCACTCATTGGCCAGATGTTATTGAGCGTGTTTCCTAAACTGCTTTTCAATTGGTCAGAATAAACATGCGACAAGTAAACAAACCAGCAGACACAAAACGTTGCTGCGGTGGCTGATTGTTTCCCTGGTAGTGTAATATATAGTTTGCATACATCACTTTAGACAAACTATAAATTTCGAGAATGAAGCGCGGCTGTGGCTGGAAAACAATGTTTTAATGCATTGCAATCGGGGAAGGCACTAGGAGGAGGTGTGATTAGTTTAGCTAAACAAAGACATGCTCATATTCCAGAAATTTTACCAACGATCCATTAGGTAATGTTTTCTCTCTCTCTCTCACTCTGTCTCTCTCTGTTTAAAACTGTTCATAAAGTGCTGTCAATAAATATTTTTCCTCTAAACCCCATAAGATGGGACAGCGCATCGGACTACGGCAGCTGGATAAGTCCAAAAAGGCGCAGTACTTTTTGGGGTTGGGTTAGGTTTAGTTTGGATCAAGTTCTTACCACAAACGAACCGCTCCAGGGTTCGTTTGAAAGCTCGGTAAGGTCTCGGGTAAGCTGTTTTGGTCTGCTTTTGGTGCCCACCCGAGTGCGATTGCTACAAACGAACTGGTGCGATTCAACTGAACTAAATAAGGCAGGTATGAAAGCACTCTAAGACACTATGAAGGATCTACCTCAGAGGTAATACTTAAATCATGGGAATGTGGTTCCTGAGATGCTCTTTGTCATGAAGTTTGACAGGAGAATCTGGTGGTAAATGCAGGGGACATATTCCAACCCAGGCTCATTCTGAGAACGTAGTCCCGAGTACGTTTCTGGAGGCCGCGGAATACGTCCCGTCGGGTACGTATTTTTGCACTTTTTGCTTTGGCAAGTCCACGAGACGCCGCTGCGGACGTTTTTTTTTAGATCTCAAATGTCTCTCGCGAGTGCCGTTCACGCCTGCCGTTCTCGCCTAAACCAACCAGAGGCCGCTGTCGGCCGACCGTTTTTGGCTAATCGACTGACTGACCATCCGATCGGACTGACCCACCCTCCCCCTACACTAAACCCAACCAAAATCTTATCGATCGACCCACCCACCCACGCACCCACACGCTTCCCTAAACCCAACCAACGGCTTTCAAAAAAGCAATCCAGAATAAAACAAAAGCCCCTCGTCTCATTTTTACCACATTTTCAGACTTCACCACATTCTCACCCTGTTGTTTACTGGTTTACTTCGTTATATGGATTCTGTGTTTGTCTTACCTGCTTTCTGGAACCGCTCCTCCTCAGACTCGAACCCCGGCGTGGTGGTCAACTCCTCTCTGCGTCTCGAGTCCGCCGACAAACATGGCGAGCTAACAGGACAAACTGGTTGCAGCGGTAAAGTCGTCCACACGAGGTGTTCGGCCGGTAAGCTCGAGAAGAAACGGCGTCACACCGCCCTGTAGCGTTCGATTAAAAAAAAATGAAACGCAGCCATACGTACCTCTGACCACGTAATGTGCGGTCTCCAGAAACGTACTCGGGACTATGTTTTCACAATGAGCCTGTGTTGACATATTCAACAAGATCAGAACTGATGAGTGGTATGCAATTCCAAGCAGTGCTGAAAACATGTAATTGTGGCTCATGGTAATGGGTTTTGTGGGTAGTGTCTAGTATATTTTACTTCTTAGTAGCACTTTACCAATGGTGATATGATTTTTTGGATCTTATTTTGTAAATAGAAGTAAATAGGATTAATACAGATTTATTACAAGTTTTATCACATGCACAAGTAATTATTCATTCATTCATTCATTCTCCTTCGGCTTACTCCATTAATTATCTGGGGTCGCCACAGATGAATGACCCAGGATATGACCCAGGATTTTAGACATCTGATGCACTTCCAGCTGTAGCCCAGTACTGGGAAACACCCATACCTTCTCACATTCACACAAACTCGTACACTATGGCCAGTTTTTTATACTTGATTCACCTACTGTATAGCGCATGTCTTTGGACTGTGGGGGAAACCGGAGTCCCCGGAGGAAACCCACACGAACATGGGGAGAACATGCAAACCCCACACAGAAATGCCAACTGGCCCAGCCGGGACTCAAACCAGCGGCTTTCTTGCATACATATACAATATAGATATACAGTAACAAAGCTATTTTGATAGTCAAGTAGCGCAGTAGGGTCCACACAAGCTACATTTACAGATCACGGATCAATAAGTCATGGCACTAACATTCACAGAGCTGTGATGGCGAGAATGACAAAATTTTCTTGTTCCCGTTTTGTGGTGGTCAACAACAAACTTTTTGGTGCGTTTCTGCCACCCCTCGCTCTGGTCTATGAAGTTGCCAACCAATTAGTCTAACACAAGAGGAAGAGGAGTTATTTCTGAAGCAGGATTCCTCATGATCATACCTTGAGAAGTACAAGTTGCGACGCAATAATGTTAATTCTGATGCTGTGCTCAACAAAATACTTTAGTAATTTATATTAAGTGCTACAATTGTTGTTGAACTACACAATAGTGAAGTACAAAAATTTATTTGTTGTGGTACTTGGCTAAAGTATATTATAGTAATTACTATTAATTACTAATGATGCTACATTATGTAGTGTAATTCATTAATAAAGAGTTGTTTATATATGTACACAATATAATGAATATTCCTAAATATTCCCCTTTACTATAAATTACTATAGCATTTTAAATGTGTAACACCTGGTTTTATTGGACTGTTTGTTTTTGTTGTTATATGCTATAATGTGTTTCTGTGTAGTGCAGCATATTATTTACAGTAAATAATTGAACTGAACAATTGCTTCATTGACAGTGTTATTGATCACTAAGATATGATTGACTTGGATTTAATTTGCTTCGATTTAAAAATGAAAATCAAAAAAAACTTTGATGTAGTTAAACTTTTGCCAAGTAGCTTTTAGCATAGCTTGCGACATTTCCCAGAGGATAGCTTTTGGTGTAAAGCTACATTTTAGGAAGATTAAGTGGTACTTGATCTTTCAGTGAGATCAGAACTTTGGTTTCATTATACAAACTGGATTATATTGAACAGCCACATGTGCTTCAGGGACTGGTACCAATACATTTGCTACACAAAATACAGTTCAGATATACTGAAAATTCATAGGATAATTTATACAATCATTATATGACAGGGATCACCAAACTTGTTGCTGGAGGTCCGGTGTCCTGCAGATTTTAGCTCCAACCCTAATCAAACACACCTGAACAAGCTAATCAAGCTCTCACTAGGTATACTTGAAACATCCAGGCAGGTGTTTTAAGACAAGTTGGAGCTAAACCCTGCAGGACACCGGACCTCCAGGACCGAGATTGGTGATCCCTGTCATATAATCATCCACCTTTAGAACCACTCTTTGTTAAAGCATTAAGGAATTATATTAACAACATTAGAACTTTCTGTAAAGCTCCTTTAATAAAGATATGTGATGTGAATAGAGCTATTCAAAATAAATTTGACTTGACTTGAGTTAATTTTCAGATTGAAAGCTTGGCAGCTCATAAAGAGCACATTATGCTTTGACACAATTCACATTCTAATCCCTAGAAAATTTCTTTGAAAGCCAAAAACAACTTACAAGACTTGTTCAACAGAACTCTTGCAACTCATTTCTCAAATCACCCACCATCACACTTCCAGTAAAAAAAAAAAAGATGAAGTAAATAAATAAACTGATTGTTTTACAAGGAAACATCTGAGTGTAATTTGATGACCTAAATACATTTCTGTGAAGTTCTGAGGAAACGAGAGATAAAATGAGAGTAGCAGCAGGAGAATGATAAAAAAAATACAGATTTAGAGTTGATGAGAAAAAGAAGACAAACAGAGCAGGATGCAACAGAGGGAGAGAAAGAGATAGAGAGATAGAGGGAAATAGAGAAACAGATCATGAGATCTGGCAAGCTTTTGGGCTGCATCTGTATCCGTGACGAGTCCAGACGGTGTAGCTAGACTGGGGAATCACACGACCACACACACACACACACACACACACACACACACACAC
>CAIGQQ010016155.1:0-26790 GCA_903798035.1 Danio albolineatus | reverse complement strand
AAAAAAAAAAAAAAAAAAAAAAAAGAGAAACCAAAGCGCATCAAGTTCCTGCTTCAATTGCTTTGTTTCCTCATAAGTGAGATTCTCAGATGGGGGATGGAAAGGGCTGGTAATATATTTGCTTAAAATAAATGGAGTTTTTAATAACAGTGGAGGCAACTTCATTGGGTCAACCACAGCCACATATAGACTTGATGGAAAAATGAGCAGAATTTGCATGATGCTCACTGTCTCTGTGGGTTGTGGGTTCTAGAGAGCAAATGGTATGTATGACCTGTTCATAACCCAGGTTAAAACTAGAAAAGCTAACTTTGTCAAAGTTATTTAAAGACAAAAAAGGGAGCAGTTTCAACATTTTAAAGCGAGTTTTTGAATGTTACACATTTAAAAGTTTAAAAGCTGATTTAAATGAAAGTACAGAAACGCATTGTTTTCAAAAGTTTGAAAACAGACAAACAAAAGAAAGGCATATTAAAGGGATAGTTCACACAAACATGAAAATTTACTCACTTTTTAAAATCACCCTCAAATCACACAGAAGATATTTTGAAAAAAAGCTGACCTCCAAAGCAAAAACAAATACTATGGAAGTCAATAATTGCAGGTTTCTGACATTTTTCAAAATATCTACTTTTGTGTTTCACAAACAAAAGAAGCTCAAAGGAAGTGTGAGTAAATTAAATCACATTTTTATTTAAGTTTATTTGTATTTCACTTTTCACATTAATTATTGATTCAAGCAGCTTCACAAAGTGTGCACTTTATTGCATTACAATCAAATGATTTACAAATGATGACAGATTTCAAGGGTGAACTATCTCTTTACATCTGAGAGCTGAATGTCTACACCATGTGGTACAGAAATGGCACACCAATCTCAAATATGTACAATGTTGGTGTCTTTACAAAAAAATTTGTATGTTTCTTAACAATAAAAAAGTAAACAGATCCAAAGCAAACAATGGCCAATTATCTAGACATTTGTCTAACCATTCGATTGAGAACTCTAAACTATCCATATATACACAGTTTACACATTGTAACCGTGTAGCTGTTATATATTAATATTTACAGAGGCCCCCTGCTAACTAAATATCTGTGTTGAATGTCTTTATGAACCACCTCTGAGGCTCATTAAAATGATGTATGTATATTCTACAGTCAGCAATAAATAATACAGCTCCGCACTGTAAATCTGACCCACGTTTGCAGATACTGTAACTCAGAAAAAGCCACCGCTAGAATGTGTCTCTGTGCAATGTTTAAATGTAGAAATGCAGCATGTAAATGACTACTGAGCGTAAACACATTCCCTGCATGGTCCATTACAAAGGCTTCGGCTGGCCCCAACCCTCCGCTAGATAAACATCGAGGTGCAGCGTGCTAGAGCCAAGGAAATAGTGTCCATTTCCTGGGGCTTTCACTAGGAATCTAACAGCCTGAACGCCATCATCATCCTATCAACCCCCCCTACCTCCCCTCTTGTATCTTTAAATGGTAATCTGTGTGTAAATCAAATGATAAACGTTTGGCCTGAAACTTGGCCAAGAACAAATTGTTTGGTTTATTTCAGAGGTACGCTGTTGTAAGTAGGGCCGAACTCCTTAACCTTCTTAAATCTGCTTTACTCAACGCTCTTCTGGTTTACATCCAAACACTGATCCAGAATGTCAGAACTTTGGTGCATTTCACTGCAGAGCCAATTATGTTTGTTTGTGTTTGTTTCAAGGCAAGAAAATGTAAAGTGCTCAGCATATATAAGTACACCCCTCACAAATCTGTTTTAAATTAATATTTTGAATAGGATGCTTTACAATATAATATTTATGCAAACATTAGATTAGTCAATACGGAACCAAATCTGAGGCTAATCTAACAATAGATTACAATAAGTGTAAAAATCAGTGCACTTAAATGTATACGTTTGGAAAAAAATATTACATAAAAATGTAAAAAAAGAGGAAAAAAAATCAAGAGAAACAAACAAACAAAAAAATTAGTTGTTTGTTGAAATTTAGTAATTGTTTTTGCAATATTTCACTTGAACATCTAGCGCTCTATTTTAATGATCTAGGCGCAAAGTCTAAAGTGCATGGCGCAAAAGCATTATGGGCGTGTCCAAATCCTTTTTTGATTTTCAGGACGGAAAAATAGACTCTTCTCCATGGCGCATGGTCTACCACGGTTGTGCTTAATCTCTTAATGAATCATGGGTGTGTTGTGAGCATAACCTGCATCAAACCAATCAGAATTATCTCTCATTCCCTTGAGGAGTCAGTTGCGTCAAGCCATGGTGCAGTTGCTATTTACATGGCAGACTTTGTAAGTGTAATGCTTAAATGAACAAATGAACAATAATAAAGTGTGGTTATATCTTATATTATAAGAGTTATATCCAAACATACGTTCTATTCTTAAAACCTCATATAGTGATGCATACGTTTTTTTTTATTTAAAACAAATATGCTAATAGTAATAACATTAGACAAATGCAAATTGCCATGAATGAACTGAAACAAGGCATGGAGACATGAAGAAGGCATGGAGGTAGTGGTTTCATGTTTATGTAGAAAATAATAATTTTTGTAACATTTAATTTTTTTTTTCATTTGTAAAGATATTTATGTATTGCCGTACATTCTGGTTGAATTAATCAATGTGTAAACGTTTGAACCCACATAACACGCCAATGGCGCGGTCTATTTTAGTTCCTTAAAATAGCAACACGTCAACAATGCGCTTTAACACACCTCCTTTATAGACCAGCATGCACATGAGTCCACAAATTGGCGCAAAGGGATTTGCTATTTTAAACAACGTGGTGCAAAACAAGAAAATTAGGGTTGTGCTGGTCTGAAAATAGCAACAAATCATGCCATACAAGTCTTGCACCTTATTGCACCGGGTGTATTATAGGACTCATTATCTTTCTTTTACTGAAGATATTTGGTGATCTAACAATTATTTTTATGAATACAACTGTTTAATAAATCAGTTTCATTCAATTGCACCAAAATATATTACCTATTGTATATTTACTGAGAAATGGATTTAAATGTACATTTTCAAAATGGGGAGCTACCTTTAAGTTAAATGTGTCATGCATACAGGGAAGTATACTGCCAACAAAATGTCATCCTTTTTTAAACTAATTATTGTTACAGAGACTTATTATTGACAAATAAATGATTTTTATTTCGTGCACAACACCAAATAAAATTTAAAAAACAACTTAAAGGGATAGTTCACCCAAAAATGAAAATTCTGCAAACCTATATTGATAAAGATATATTGAATAATGTTGGAAACCTGTAACCACTGACATCCATAGTAGGAAAAACAAATACTATGGAAGTCAGTAATAGCATATATTAATGAGGCTGAAATTAAGAAGTTGCATAACTTGAATCACCCATTGTCACATATAAAATCATTAGGTTATAAAAATAGTGTAACATTTCACATTGATCTTGTTACCAGTTATGCACTATAGGAATAGCAGTAATTTAAGTATGATTACATGCTTTAACCCTAAACCCAGCTTTAATCTTGTTGTCTTAACTGCACACTGCCCCATGACTAAGCTCACAGTGTGTGTATTTGCGTATGTGTGCTCTCATTCCTCACTGAAAATGTGTGTGTGCACTTGGATGGGTTAAAATAAGTTTCCATGGCTCACTTTACTTCACTTCAAGACTGTTCTGGATGTTATATTGTAAGACTTAAGTTTTGATGTCTTTGACAATTCAAACATAAACTGGAAGCTCGGAGACAAATCGTCTCCACACCTCACCAGAAAGATGCATACCTGACTTCAAAACATACATAGTGTGGAGAATTCCACACTACGGGCTACTCTTGGTTACAGAAGCCGCCCCGAACAGCTTAAAACTCTCCCTTAAATATTAAAACCAAGAGATAGAAGGGGTGTGTGTTGAATAACAAAAGGCATTTACATTCAGTAAGGGTTTCTGCTTATAAGGCATTTGAATAAAAAGCCCCCGGTAAAGGCACACCCTTAGCAGTGGTGCAAAAGATACCTGAAGTGATATATTTATTATTTTGGTTATGTCTATTTCTGAGGGAATGAAACCATTCTACCAGTCGCACTGAGACATTTCAAATGATATCAAATATGATAGATAAAGTCATTTGGATTGATTTAGAACATTACTTTGAAACGATCATTCTCATTCATTCATTCATTTTCTTTTCGGCTTAGTCCCTTTATTAATCCGGGGTCGCCACAGCGGAATGAACCGCCAACTTATCCAGCATTTGTTTTACGCAGCGGATGCCCTTCCAGCCACAACCCATCTCTGGGAAACACATCCATACATTCTCATTCACATACATACACTATGGACAATTTAGCTTACCCAATTCACCTGTACCGCATGTCTTTGGACTGTGGGGGAAACCGGAGCACCCGGAGGAAACCCACGCAACCACGGGGAGAACATGCAAACTCCACACAGAAATGCCAACTGGACCAGCCGGGGATCGAACCAGCGACCTTCTTGCTGTGAGGCGAACGTGCTAACCACTCGGCCACCGTGGCGCCCTACGACCATTCTGTGTGAGTTAAGTGAAGAGAGGCTGAAGGAACCGAGGGGGAAGGAAGGGGGTGGGCATCCCCGCATTCCCACCTTGTGAGGTGTGGAGCCGATTTGTCTCCGTGCTTCCAGTCTATGTTTGAATTGTCAAAGACATCAAAACTTAAGTCTTACAATATCAAATCAAAATTAAAAGGGAGAAAAAAAAGGCTTGTCATATTTTCATCTCCGGATGCCAAAGCTGTGGATTCAATAAAGTTTTATTATTCATTAAAGTGAAAGTTAACTCAAAAATGACAATATGCTGTTAATTTACTCACCTTGAGGCCAACCATACTATTGGTGAGATTTTTTTTTTCAGTAGAACAGAAGATTTATAAATAAAACCATGTTTCTTGGTAATTCATTAAATCTACCAGAACTTAGAGTCAAAACAAAATTAACATCTGTGGATTGTGATGACATATTGAGGCCTTATGAATTTAAATGATCAGTCTGTGTAATAAACTCAACACTTTTTCCTTTTCACGTTGGGCTTATGTATGCTTTTTGTCTCTTAAATGGATGGCTGTATCAGTTACTTGAATTCTACTGCTTGAATCACAAAGTCGAGTAAATGTTAATTTGGAAATGGACATCTACATAACATGTAAGTTAACTACTGAACAACTGCTTTATTCAGTCACTTTCTAGAGCCAAATTATATTGATTCCTTTTATTCATGAATAAATGTATGTGACACAAAAGTAAATACCACACAGTGAAGATTAAAATAGGATTATATGCAAAATTATGTAGAGTACTGACAATTTATACTTCAAAATAAAACATCTTACACGATGCCTGTTGCAGATACATTAACTATTTCAGAAGATACCAATAAAATAAAGCATTCTTTTTAAATATTTATTTTCATTTTTATTCACTTATTATTATTTATATATCTTTAATAATACTTGATTATGAATGCTTTATTATTTACCAAACAAGGTTTTAATTTTACAGTAAGAACTAGCAGGTAAGGTCAAGAGGCACTGATTATTGCATACATTATTTATCACATATTTAAACAGTTACCATAAATCAACACAAAACATTGATAGCCTAAGACCCAACACATTTATTTGTATTTATTCTAATGACTTTAGGAGTACACCCAGACCACACCAGCTGTTTTTAATGACTGAGGCGGTGTGTGCATTATCCGCCATGCCTTTTAATTATGAACTGAAGTGATGTATTATTAAGCACGAGTGATAAAAAGGAATCCGTGTGTTCTGCATACAAACAGTGCGGTGCCTGTTGAAAAACGCAGTCTACATTTACAGTAGATTGAAAGTCATGACTCATGAAGAGCCTTTCCAGCCATTAAAGTCAATGACTTTGACATGTGGTGAGTTTGAGTGTGTGCTGCTGGTTTGTACTCAGCAAACTGTGATGTGGCCAGTAACTAGAAGACTGACTCCATGCCCTCTGTGTGTATGACCAGGAACTGGCATGTGCACAGGTGTGTGTGTATGTATGTATGTGTGCATGTGTGTGTGTGTGAGTAAGCTTTGTGTGCAGTCTAAACGGGCCTTGGCCCACTCTCTGGCACTCAGCGAGCTCAACGCTCCCACACAGATGTTCTATGTCCTCTGACCTCAAACTGAGGCCCAGCGCTGCGTGTCACAGAGGAGCTGAGAGTGTGGGGGCTTCCAAAGAGAATGTCTGTGTGTGTGTGTGTGTGTGTGTGTGTGTGTGTGTGTGTGTGAGAGAGAGAGAGAGTATGTGTGTGTGAGAGAGAATGCGACTGTGCGAGAAAGGGCGCAGTCCCACACAGTGTGTGAATGCATAAAGTACTACTGTAAGTCTGTGTGTGTGTGAGCCAAGTGAGTGGGGGAGAGTATGGATTTTTATGTGTGTGAATCTATCACGTCTCTTCTGAAAAAGTTACACTGGTGTTTTTTTTATCTGTATTTTGTCTATTTTCCAGTAAACTATATAATACATATGTAAAATATATCAGTTTTTGAGTAATAAATGCAGTGGTGTGAAAAAGCGTTTGCACGTTACTGATTTAGTTTTTTTATGTTTGTCACTTTAATGTTTCAGATCATCAAACTAATTTAATTAATAGTCAAAGATAACAAGTAAATACATCATGCAGTGTTGAAATGAAGGTTTTTATTACTAAGGAAAAACAAAATGCATAGTCCTGTGTGAAAAGGTGTTTGCCTTCCCCATCCCTGTTAAACCATAACTCAAGTTCAATTTCTCTAAACACACCCAGGTCTGATTACTGTCACACCTGTTCGCAATCAAGAACTCACTTAAATAGAACTTGGCTGACAAAGTGAAGTAGACCAAAAGATCCTCAAAAGCTAGACATCATGCTGAGATTCAAATTCAAAATCAGATGAGAAAGAAAATAAGTGAAGTTTATTTATAAACTAATTTCGAGAGGATCACGTGCTTATGATTGCTTGCAGTTGGTCCCGCATTATTCAATTTATGATTCACCAACCAGACAATTCCTAAGCCTCTATAAATACCCTAAGTTCCATATCACAGCCATCTTCGTTTTGAAGAATCCCCCTTACACCCCTACTCCTCCTCCTTTCCTAGATGGGTGGCACAGTGGCCCAGTGGTTAGCACTGTTGCCTCACAGCAAGAACATCACTGCTTCTAGTCCTTACCAAGCCATCTGACGTTTCTGTGTGGAGTTTACACGCTCTCCCCCTGCTTACATTGGTTTCCCCCGGGTTCCCCGGTTTCGTCCCACCGTTCAAAACATGCAACTTAAGTTAATTGACTAATCCAAATCGGCACTATAGACATTCTCCTAGTAAGTAGTTATCTCTTAAGAGCAATCACTATCTGTTCATTAGCTACTACAGCAGGGGAGTTCTCGAGATCTACTTGAGCTCAAACTTCCCTCTCACCTTGCAAACGGGAGGGAGCCCCGGGCTCGAGGATCTTATGAGCTCAGGGCTCTCTCCCGGGACAGCATGCCAAACAAGCATTATAATCAATCATCAGCTAAATGTGAACTCTTGAATTGATATCTACCAATCTGAAACATAAAAAGTGTGACCAACATGTAAATATATATATATATATATATATATATATATATATATATATATTTTTTTTTTTTTTTGAAGTATTTTCTAATAATTAACCATTTTCAAAATTGCTGCCACAACAATAAAGCTATTGGTCAATGGTATAGAAAAAAAGATATTAACACCTGAAAACAAGTTGTAATGTCTCATACAGTTTTGTTTTTCTACTAAAAACTTCTTGAAAAAAATATACATATGATTTTTGAAGACAGCACCTGACTTCATTAAAATGTATGTCTTTCACTGTATAGCAAGAAGGCTTTAATTAATAGCACTTACTTGAATGAGCCAAACATCTTATCTAAGACACTGGATTATGTTCAATATGTGTCTATTAGCTAATGAAAGATTTGTGGACACAATAATGTCTTTATGTTTTTATGACAACCCCAAATCAGAAAAAAGTTGCGACCATATGGAATCTATATTTTCTATTTTTCTATATTTCTATATTTACTTTGACTTGTATTTCATTACAGAGAGTATGAACACTAAATATTTCATATTTTCTTCATTTCATTTGTAAATATAAATCCTTTCCTGTCATACAAACATGCCACCTATTCAAAATAAATAAAGTTGGGACTGGAGCAATTTTGGGCTAGTGATCAGGTAAATTGGTGAAATAATGTGATTTAAAATAGGTGATTTCAAAAGGTGATTGTAATTATGATTTAGTACAAAGGCAGTATCCAAGAAAAATCTAGTCTTTTAGGAGCAAAGATGGCATGAGGATCACCAGTTTGCCAACAAATATGTGACAAAATTATCAAAATGTTTAAAAACTATTTTCCTCAGAAAGAGATAGGAAGACATTTGGATATTTAAGCTTCAACAATGGATAACTGTACAAGGAATCTGGAGAAATTTCAAGGCGGAAAGGACAAGGGCGCAAGCCTAAGCTGAACAACCATGATCTCTGATCCCTCTGGTGGTGCTGCATCAAGAATCATCATTCCTCTTTAAAGAGCCCATATTATGGATTTTTGAAAATGACCTTCCATGCAGTGTGTAACACAGCTCTAAGTAAAGTAAAATGTCCAGCTAAGGCTTAAATCTGAAAGTGCACAGTGTTTAAAATGATTGATTCATCTAAAAAAGAGTCGACTCATTGTTATTTAAATGAATCGTTATTAGAACGAGTCTTTAGCTGTTTCGGCTTGACGTCAACGCGAAACATAAGCCCCGCCCACTAGTTGCGAACGCAGACCCTGGGAAAATTGAACTCCCCGGCCCCGCCCACAGACAGGAAGAAAAAGTGGAAGACAACAAGCACTGTATCAAGTAAAAAAAAACAAACAAGCACTGTATCGCAATAAGTGTTGTAGTATAACCAGCGGGACAGCAGTGACGTGTGATCTGAGTTTGATGGCAGTATTAAGATTTAAAGAGAAGTTATTGACAGCTTTTGTAGTACTGGTTTTCGCGTTTTGCTCTTTGTAGACTAAGGATCCCTAAGGATCGGTCTCTTTGCCGCCTGTGCATAGAGTTCAATATAATGCGTCCAGCGCATAGCAAAGCAAATTTTTAGGAAAATAAGGTTGTAGGTGATTGTATACATTGCGACGGTTGAAAAGAGGTGCTATTTGTGTAGGAACAATGTTTCGGTCATGAGTTATTGATCCGGAAAACACGAATCTGCGAATCTGTTGCTAACTTTACTGAACTTATCGACATTCCGGTAAAATTATGTCCCGTAGACGCTATGCTCTGAAGTGCGAAGGAAAAGCTGTGTTATTTTCCCTACCTGGAAACCTCTTTTCCCTACCTGGAGTGGTTGAGTTTTTTTTTGGTAAAATACCTGAGAATTATAGCCCCAGTATGATGCGGTGTTCACGTCATTTCTCTAAAGAGAGCTACACCAATCTATACGCTTACAACGCGGGATTTGTTGCACGGTTGTTGTTTAAGGATGGATCAATACCCAGTTTATTTGGACCAGCATGTTCTTCCAGTGTTGTTCACTGTAACAAGGTAAATATGGATGTAGTTGTCTGTATTGTGTTTGCTCCGTGCAGAAAGTAACTATTTGTTGGCTTACAATAGTCCATAAAGTGTTAATTATTACTCAATGTTTGTTGTTATGATGAAGAATATAGCAATACGCTGTTGTACAACTGCAGTGATTGACTGACACGTAAAGGACGTGACGTGGTAGCGTCACGTAAAGGAGGTGCTTGGGGAAAAAGACTCGCTCAGACGATTTATATGGGAGTTGGTAAGAAAATGAGGTAAAAATAAATAGATATTATAAGACATCGAAAGTGTTTTTTAACCTTGCATACATATCATCCTGTTGTTTGGGACTTCAAAAAGTGAAATTTAACCGTTCTCAACCCAACATATGGGCTCTTTAAGCAATATCACCACATGGGCTCAGGACTACTTTGACAAAAATTTGTCTATTACTATAATACAGCACGTACTGTAGTTACACCCACAAATGCCAGTAAAAATGGTTCTGTCCCCAAAGGAAGCTCCAGAAGTGCCATTGACTTCTCTGGGCTTGGAGACATCTAGGACTGACCATCACACAGTGGAAACATGTATCACACACCAGAAGCGGTGTGGGGCCCTGATAGAAATCTATGTTTAGAATTCTGAAATGCATGGCGCTGCGTTGCACAACGTGGTGCATTGCGCGATGTGGTGTGTCACTGAGCAGTGTATCTGGTGTGACCCCCTATAGACGCAGTGTGCTCCAGACCAAATGAGAAGGGAAGAAGGATCATGTCATCCAGACAGTTACCAGCAACAAGTCCAAAAGCCAGGGTCTGTCATGGTATGAGGTTGTCATGGTACATTGGCAAAGGTAAATTTCACTTCTTTGATGGCACCATTAATGCTAAAAAAGTACACAGAGTACATTTTGGAGCAAATAGGCTTGGAGCAAATATATCTTCTTGAAAAGATATCAAGAACATACATATTTCACCAAGACAATGCAAAACCACGTTCAGCACACATCACAAAGTCCTGGCTGCGGAGGAAAAGAATACAGGTATTCGACTGGCCTGTCTGCAGTCCTGACTTGTCTTCAGCAGAGAATGTGTGGCATATTAGCGCAAAATGCGAGAACTGTTGCCCGCGTTAACACTTGTTTGCAGGAAGAATGGGACAAAATTATACCTGAAACACTACATAAATTTGTGTCCTCCATCGCCAAGCATCTTTAAGTATTGTGAAAAGGAATGACATTACAAAGTTGTAAATAATTTACTGTTCCAACTTTTATTGAAATGTGTTTAAAGAACCAAAACTGGAATACATGTTTAATTAAAAGGAAATTATGAGGAGCACATTAAATAATGTTTGTTGTATTGTCTGTAAAGAAATGAAGTAAATTTAGAAATCACTACTTTCCTTTTTATTTGTGTTTTCCATACTGTCCCAACTATTTCTGATTTGGGTTGAATCAATAAAATAAGAGAAAGGTCCCTCAGACTTGTCTGAGAATGCCCTGAGAGGCATTTGTTACTATGTAATTAAAGTTGCTATTCAATATTTCCAATTAATTTCCATGTACAATTCACCTTTTCTTACAATTCACATCTTTGTTTTTCAATAAATCCTGAAGTGTAACTGAAACTTGAAAGAAATCATTAAATATGCATTTATAAAGTTGCTATTACGATATGGATTTAATTAAAATATGGTAATTTCAATACACAAATGCCCATACTGTATATGCCACATAATAAATTTAGGTATAGAAAGAAGAAAATGAAGTGAGTTCACTTTTTGGCACACAGACTAACCTGTGAATATCTCCACTTCTGACACTTGACACTGTCAGGTTTAGGCAGTTCTGGCATCAGCTTTTCCAGCTCCTCCATAATGATGGGCTGCACGACATCCTTCTCCTCTTCCAAGTGCTGGATGCCAAAGGGCACACTGGTGTGGACCACCACAGAAGGTCCGGATTCTTTTGATTCTGCCAAAGATACAGTCTATCAGGCTCACGTATGGCTGCTAAAGTCACTCACAAACATATCCAATTCATAGATACCACATTATGTGCTACATTGAGAGGAGGCCTGAGAAAAGATTATGCGAGGAAAGTTGAACTGGAGGAAGAAATGAGGGTTAGATAATGAAACTAACACTTAAAGGAACAGTTTACCTAAACTGAAAATTCAGTCATCATTTACTCAACCTTCACTTGCTCCAAATCGTTTTGTTTGTTTTTTCCTCTGCTTAGTACAAAAGAAGATATTTTTTTAAGAAAGCTGTAAACCTATAAGCATTGACTTTCATTCACTTCATTATGGAAGTTAATGCTTACAGGTTTCTTCAAAATAGCTATTTTAGTGTATAACAGAAACTCATAAAAATTAGAACCACTTCAGTATATAGTGGGTACATTTTCATTTTTGAGTGAACTATCCCTTTAAGGTTTCACATGTACACCTTCCTTGTTCTGTGGAACATAATATTTTGAAGAACATTTTTTCATAGTTTGTCATACAATGGAAATCAAACATGAACTAAACAACATTATCTTCCAAAAACAAACAAAAAAAAGCCACATTTTATAACATTGCAAACACTTTAGTTTAGGGACAAATTCTTACTATAAAGTTGCTTTTTATTTTTGTCTTGTTTCTAGTCCAAAAATCTAAAAATTCTTAAATCAAAAAGCATTTTCTAGACAAGCAAAACATGAAAACATTGTTTTCAGAAATAATATGTAAAAATTAAGAGTTTGTCTAGAATTGATTAATAAAATTGATTGTAGGACATTTTTTGCAGTGCACTCAAGACCAAAAACTTTTGAAACGTTTGAGAGGAAAAAGTCAGATAATGGTTTGTTACTGAGAATAAAAATTTAAAATAAAGTTACAAAAGTATGACCTTCTTATGACAAACAATTCAGATTTGAAAAGACTTACAAGTAAGTAACTGATCTTTTTTTTTCTTTTAGATATATACATATATGACAGGCCATATTAACAATACAGCTTTACAATATAACATTATGTATTGCTAATATGACCAACTTTATTTAGTGAATCATAACAGGTTAGCGTGAGTAGTGTTAAGTAACTGTCTCCAGCCTTCTGTTCTCCAGACGATGGTTTCTGAGTGATATCATCTATGGGCACACCAAACTCCATGATCTAATGCATTACAGGCCAAACTCATCGGCAGAGATGTGACCCGTAACTGAGACCAGGCCTGATATATTAGCCTTGCACAGTGCAGTCATTTCTCTAATCACACCGTTTTAAAACACGTATTTAATATGATTGGAGGAAATCGTGCTTTATTGGGCTCCATAAACATGGGGCTGTGTTTGAGCAGCTGGAGTGATTTGGCCCGATGACTCCAAGTAGGATGAAGATGCTGAAAGCCATGCTTGATCAACGCTTGAGGAATGAGGGCTGGGTCGAAATGAGGCCGCAGAGACTGGCTAAAGCTTAACTTTAAAGCCTTTGGCAGATTCACATGCTAACACATTGCCTTTATGATCACCTGTGAGAGAGGGCTTTCTATTCCGTAAGACTTTTTTTTCTGTTTGTTAAAGTTTTATAGAGCAGCAGAGAATGAGGAACCATTTAAATTATGACTGTTGGCATACAATGTTGGCAAAAAGGTAGAAAAAGTCAAGCAAATCACATTCGCATGCTATTTTCATGCCTGGTCCTTAAATAATATTGGACAAATAAATAAATCAAGTATCCCAAAAATATATTGGTGGATAAAATGCCACGAGGAATAATAAATTTAAAATATTTAATGACTAACAGCAACAAGTACAGGAATATTCAGTGGCTTTGCAACTTTTAAAATAAAGAAAAAGGCCGTTTGTTGTGCTTCAGAAGATTTTGACTGTAACAACCTGAGCAAAATTGACTTGCAAGATGTTCAAAAATAGATGAGCATCAATATAATAAAAATCTAAATATACCAATCAATATAATCATCCACATAAGTAATGAATGAGCATGTTTTCAAATGTGCAGAGTGGAATGTTGAAACCAGACAACCCAGGATAAGGTGTAATATTAGAACATAAAATCTGAGATAAAGTTAAGAATGACCCCGAGTTCATTATTTCAAGTCTGAAAAGCCCATACAAAAAGTGGGTTAAAGTCAATACCGCCACAGGTAACAGGCTGTGTCAATACAGAGGTACATTTGGGGAATCAAATGCCTCTTTTGGATGAATAATAGAAGAAAATTGATAAATATAAATCCTTGTCAAAAATGGTGTGCTCATAGTCACACGGTATATCTGTGCGTATTGTACAATCGTTCAAAAATAAGAACTGGTAAGAACTTGGTAAAGTTTTTGGAAGAAGTAGCCTACCTTCTACTGATACTGATATATATATAAAATATGGCAAAGATGAATTTTCAGCTATCTTTCCTTTAGTCTTCAGAGTCATGTGATTCCTCACCAATCATTTTAATTGGCTGATTTGCTGCTCTATGAACATTTCTTATAAATGTTGAAACCAGTTGTCCTGCTTAATAGTCTAAAGCAAACTAAAAGATAGAATGTTGATGCATGTGTACACGTGAGGATAAACTTTTGATACGATAAGAAAATATGTGCATAGACTACAATAGAAAAACATTTACTGAATAAATTCCAGCATGCATGTCAAAAAAGTCATCTGATTTTGTTTTAAAGGGGTGGTCCACCATGATTTCCCATTTTAAACTTTAGGCAACTCACACATGAGCTGCCTAAATTCAGACAGCACATTACGTGCCCTACCAGAGACAATAACATTCTGGACCATTGCTACACAACAATAAAAGATGCATATCGCTCCGTGGCCAGAGCAGCTCTAGGACTCTCCGATCACTGCCTGGTTTATCTTATACCAACTTACAGGCAAAAACTTAAAACTACTAAGCCAGTATTAAAGACTGTTAAGAGATGGACCAACAACACAGAGCAGGTCTTACAAGCCTGTTTTGAATGCACTGACTGGAGTGTTTTTGAAGCTGCAGCCACCGACCTGGACGAGCTCACAGAGACTGTAACATCCTACATCAGTTTCTGTGAGGAGATATGCATCCCTACCAGGACCTACTTATCATTTAACAATGATAAACCATGGTTCATACCAAAACGTAGACAGCTTCGTCAGGTCAAAGAGAATGCCTACAGGAGTGGGGACAGGATTCTCTACAATGAAACCAGGAACACATTGACAAGGGAGATTGGTGTGGCTAAAAATAACTATGCTAAAAAGCTGGAAAAACAGTTTTCTGCTAACGACCCTGCATCAGTGTGGTCTGGTCTGAGGACCATTACCAATTACAAAACACCTCCCCCCAGTATCAATGGCAGTAAACTTCTCGCTAACGACCTGAACATGTTCTACTGCAGATTTGACACCTTCGACCAGACACCCTCTACTCAGCCATCAACACCTCTACCTACCTCCAGCCACACCCGCCCTGACCATCTTTCTACACAGCCATCAACACCTACAGACATCTCCCTCTCCCCCCCTGATCTTCAGATCAGTGTGGATAATGTGCGTCAGGAGAGAAGAGAAGGAAAGCGCCAGGCCCAGACGGTGTCTCTCCAGCCTGTCTGAGAACCTGCGCTGACCAGCTGGCTCCCATTTTCTCGCAGATCTTCAACAGATCATTGGAACAGCGCATAGTTCCATCCTGCTTCAAATGCTCCACCATCATCCCAATCCAGAAGAAACAAAAGATCACCGGACTCAACGACTACAGACCTGTTGCCTTAACATCTGTGGTCATGAAGTCATTTGAAAGACTGGTTCTAGCATATCTGAAAGACATAACCGGACCTTTGCTGGACCCCCTGCAGTTTGCCTATAGAGCAAACCGGTCTGTGGATGATGCAGTCAACATGGGACTGCATTATACCCTACAACATCTGGACAAACCAGGGAACTACGCAAGGATTCTGTTTGTGGACTTTAGTTCTGCCTTCAACACCATCGTCCCATCACTGCTCGAGCACAAACTGACCCAGCTCTCTGTTCCTAGCTCTGTCTGTCAGTGGATCACCAGCTTTCTGACAGATAGACAACAGCTAGTCAGAATGGGCAAAATCACATCTGACAGCCGCACCATCAGTACTGGTGCCCCCCAAGGATGTGTTCTCTCCCCACTGCTCTTCTCCCTGTACACCAACGACTGCACCGCAAAAGATCCCTCCGTCAAGCTCCTGAAGTTTGCGGACGACACTACTGTTATCGGCCTCATCTGGAACAGTGACGAGTCTGCGTACAGACAGGAGGTGGAGCGGCTAGCTTAATGGTGCAGATACAACAACCTGGAGCTGAACACACTCAAAACGGTGGAGATGATAGTGGACTTTAGGAGAAACCCCCCTGCACTCCCCCCACTCACCATCATGGACAGCACTGTGGCTGCAGTGGAGTCATTCAGGTTCCTGGGCACCACTATCTCTTAGGATCTGAAGTGGGACACTCACATAGACTCTATTGTGAAGAAAGCCCAGCAGAGACTGTACTTCCTCCGTAAGCTGAGGAAGTTCAACCTGCCACAGGAGCTGCTCGTGCAGTTCTATTCAGCTGTCATCCAATCCATCCTCTGCACTTCAATCACTGTCTGGTTCGGCTCAGCAGCCAAATCTGACCTCCGTGGACTACAGCGAATAGTCCGGACTGCTGAACGAACAACTGGCACTACCCTTTCTACACTTCAAGAACTGTACTCTTCCACAGTGAGTAAAAGGGCTCGCAAAATCACCCTGGACGCCTCGCACCCAGCACACTTCCTGTTTGAACTTTTACCGTCTGGCCGGCACTACAAAGCACAGAGCACAATAACTGCCAGACACAGGAAAAGTTTCTTTCCTCAGGCCATCTACCTCATGAACAGTTATTATTTTTCCTATTGTGCAATAAACGTGCAATACTTTCTCATACACACTTATACACAGCACCTTATAATAATATACAATGCAATACTTCTTACACATCTGTACACAGCACCTTATAACAATATACAATGCAATACTTCTCCTTACGCATCTGCACACAGCACCTTACAACAACATACAATGCAATACTTACGCATTTGTACATAGCACCTTATAACCTGTATATTTATAACAAATCTATAACAAATCTGTACATACATTTCAACATCCAGATCGTTGGTCTGACTGCATCTCTGTTTAATGTCTATCGTCTTCTTTTTTTTATATTTATTCCGTGTTGTCACTTGTCACTTTATGTACACTGGAAGCTTCTGTAGCCAAAGCAAATTTAAAGTTTAAAATGTTTTTAAAACAGAGCATGTTTGTAATAAAAAACACTTTGTAGTGTTAATTCATAACCGCTGGAATCACCACAGCTGCCTAATATCAGTAAATGTTTGTGTGTGTGTGCATGTACCGCAAACTTTGTAATGGCATATGTGTATGACACATCGTTTCAGAAAGGCATGAATAAACTTCTCCACAAATACATCAAATAAATTTACTTGGTGTTTTTGACGAATGAGCTGGATTTCTGCTTCATCCATGTCTGTCTCTGTCACTGACTGCTGTTTATTTGACGTGACGCATGAGAAGCCGATATGCATGAGGGAACAGCGAGTGGGGAGAACCAGCTCATTTGCATTTAAAGACATGGGCTACAAAAACAGCGACACTTTGATTTGAGCTCAAAATGGGCATATTTTGTGTTCAGTTTGCATGTTCCCCCCATGTTCGTGTGGGTTTCCTCCGGGTGCTCCGGTTTTCCCCACAAGTCCAAAGACATGCGCTATAGGTGAATTGGGTAAGCTAAATTATCCATAGTGTATGTGTGTGAATGAGTGTGTATGGAAGTTTTCCAGTGATGGGTTGCAGCTGGAAAGGCACTGCGTTAAACATATTCTGGATAAGTTGGCGGTTCATTTTACTTTACAGACACATTCTGGAGACGTAAAAACTTATCTTACATCCTGTAAAAAGGGTAACACAGAAGCCCTTTAATAAATAGAGATTTAAGAGCTTTCTATTTGAGGATGTAGGAAGGGTTTCAAACACTAGCAGCAATGCTGGCATGGGAAAGAGGAAGTCAATGGCATTTACATGCTTGTGTAAGAGTTTACAAGCATTTCAGCTAAATTTAAAAGAAAACACCACATCAATTTCTCATTTCACTTCAAATCAGTCTAATGTACTAATGGAATGATTAATTTCACAATTATTGTTATTTCTGTAAGAAGAGCTTAGCATTCAAAGTGATAAGAGCTAAAATTATAGTTCCAACCAGTCAAGGTTGACTTTGGCTGACCAGAATGAATATTAGTTCTGGGCTGAAACGAAAGCATGTCATTTTCCGTTTGACTCTCTCTCTCTCTCTGCGCTTTTTTTCCCCTCCACTCTGCATGGCACTACTCCAAACAAACACACACACACACATGCACGCACACGCACGCACGCATGCACGCACGCACGCACACACACACACACACACACAGACAGAGAGAGAGAGAGAGAAAGTGAGAGAGAGAAAGTGAGGGAGACATTCTTTTACCAAAAAAAAAAAAGAAGAAGAGTTTGAGCGTTTATTTGTAAGTGTGCATGTGCCAGAATGTGACTGTGCACGAGAGAAAGAGAGGTCATGAAGCGTGGGCAGAGGGCTGGCATTGTGCCTGCTGGTTGAGTCACTTATTTCATGGTGGGGGCAGAGCTTGTCACAAAGTTTACAGGACGAATAGGAAACTGCATGCCTGACGATAAATAAAATAAACAGGAGTTGTATTGATGTTGTATGAAATGTTGTGCATGTGCTATAGTAGTGACTGGCATCAAGCTTTTAAAAAATTCAAGCACCTGTTTTTGAGATTGTGGGTTTTCATAGTTCTTACGTAAGTCCAATAAAGTGAATAAGTGCAGATGTCATTTGTCATCGATTAGCTGCGCTGTTACATCGAGGTTGTTTTGGTTACTGATGTCCAATGTTCTCCAGTAAGTGCAATTGAAGTGCCTTCAGTCAAATGATTATTAGCTTTTTTTAATGTCGTACAGTTATTCTCGTATCAATAATTTGCTGCAATAATTTTCAAAACAAAGTTGATGGGTCTACAATCTGTGGAAAGTCATTTATTGATGGAAGGTTTTCTTTGCAAACATCTGCAAAATTATGTTTGGCCTGAACATGGTACTTCTTCAAACTTGTGCTTTGGTGGGAGAACAGTTCATCACTACAATAGGTTTACACAACTTTTATTTAATCCAAAGTTTTTGTAATGATTCTTGCCTTTCAGCACATGCGTTGTGTCTTGATCCTGTATAATATCATACTATCCATTACAATGATTTGGCCATAAGCTGGGGTCAAAGTTTATCAAATGATTAATTTGCATTAAAGAAATATGAACAATTTAGATAAATCACAAGCATTGATGCGTTAATGTTGAAAGCCCTAGTATAATATAACCCTCTGCAAAACCACCTTTAAAGGGGTGGTGCAGAGTATAATTTAAAGGATTGGTTGTGTTTATAAGATGCAAAGCTATGTGTGTTCATGCTTAATCTGTGAAAAAAAAAAAAATCACATTATTTTTTTTCATATATCATACTTTGATTGGGCGCCACAGTGGCGTAGTGAGTAGCATGTTCGCCTCACAGCAAGAAGATTGCTGGTTCAAGCCTCGGCTGGGTCAGTTGGCATTTCTGTGTGGAGTTTGCATGTTCTCCCCGTGGTTGCGCAGGTTTCCTCCGGGTGCTCCGGTTTCCCCCACAAGTCCAAAGACATGTGGTATAGGTGAATTGGGTAAGGCTAAATTGTCCATTGTATATGAGTGTGAATGAGTGTGTATGAGTGTGTATGGATGTTTCCCAGAGATGGGTTGCAGCTGGAAGGGCATCCGCTGCGTAAAACAAATGCTGGATAAGTTGGCAGTTCATTCCGCTGTGGCGACCCCAGATTAATAAAGGGACTAAGCCAAAAAGACAATGAATGAATGAATGAATCATACTTTGATTATATACAGCTAATATACTCAGCTATTATGAAAACAACTGTCGTATTTCCTAGTTCCTCTGAAAGGTCCGCCCTCAAGAGGCTCTGATTTATCAGCTAACATAATGTGCTGCGATTCGTGGATTGGCTCCACATCACCAGGAAAAGCATCATACGTCCACAAGCACGTGCTTCACCTCGGCTGTGTAAACACTGTCAGTCAGAGTAACTGTTAGTTGTATCAGTCTGAATCAGACAGAAAATGACACAGAGGACAGAGCAGAATATTATGCTTGCTCTCTAAAATAAAATCTGACAAGGGTCTTTCACATATATTTGGGTCATAAGCATGTGTAGGTAATATGAAACATTCACATATCTTTTGCGAGTTTGTTATTTGAGATGTAGAACGCACCAAAAAAGTCTGTATAGAGAAATACTGCAGTGCAGGTGAAGATTGGGGTGTTTACAGGGATTTGACAGATACATATGAATTTGTTGCTAAATTGTTAGCGGTGTAAAACAGCATTTTCCATTGTGTACATTCTCGTTTACGTCCTTGCTACAACATACCATTAATGCTAGAAACTGCATGTAATAGATCAATTTTAACAAATAAATATACTTAGAGGTTGTGGCACACAATCCACAGCTTCTGCTTTTATGGTTGGAGCTGCTCCTTCTTTGAGGAGTTTTTAGCCGAATCCAGCACTTAACTGGGAGAGATTCTGGAAGTGTTCCTTTGTCAAACACTAGTAATATATGTATTTTTACAATTGTCTGAAACAAAATTAAAATTAAACTGTAAGCATTTCTCTCTTTTTGTTATGTCCTTTGAATGCCCAAATACAAAATCAGAACAAGCTCTGCGGTAATAGCAGCGTTTGGACAGCATTTTAGCTTTCTCTGCTGTAACATTACAGCTAACTCTGTAAAGGCCAATGTCTTTCTTTTTTGTTTATGTTCACACAGTTACATTACACATGAAATAAAGTTTCAAATATGATATTGCAGTGCACCACCCCTTTAAAAGTATGCATTGTGATTGAAATCTATTGAGACAAATTGATAAAGTGACAAAAGAAACGTTTAAAAGCATGTTGTGCAAGTTAAAAATAATATATAATAAGAAAAACAACATAATAAAACCAGAGGATATGTTTCGTTAAACTAGATTGTCACGCATGTATTAATTTCAACAATGCTTTTTTACAGTTAATCTCATATTTGATAATTTGTAATACCATATTTAATTTGTAAATAATCTAGAATAATCAGAGACCATGATTGCGATTATTGCATAGATTTTTTTATCGATCGACAGCTCTGAAACACTGTAAAACTGCCATTAATATAGATCACATGAATAGCCCTAAGAAAGGTAGAAATATTGGATTCTGTTGGGTCACACATTTTCAACTCAATTCTCAACTTGCATTACTTTAAATGAATCAATGCTGCTAGCACTAGTTATACTGAGTAGTTATATTGACAGTACTATATAAAAATTGTCACAATCACCAGAGATCTAACCCTCATAGACTGCTAAAGAAACTTCACATTCACACGAACTACAAATCCTGTCATGCACCACACACACACCTGTTCAAAGTCACCTTTGATTACACTCACAAAGCTGGAGCTGCTCATGTGATTATTCATTCATTCATTTTCTTGTCGGCTTAGTCCCTTTATTAATCTGGGGTTGCCACAGCGGAATCAACCACCAACTTATCCAGCATATTTTTTTTTACGCTGCGGATGCCCTTCCAGCCGCAACCCATCTCTAGGAAACATCCATACACACACATTCCCACTCATACACTAGGGACAATTTAGCCTACCCAATTCACCTATAGCACATGTCTTTGGACTTGTGGGGGAAACCACAACACCCGGAGGAAACCCACGCAACCACGGGGAGAACATGCAAACTCCACACAGAAAGGCCAACTGACCCAGCCGGGGCTCGAACCAGCGACCTTCTTGCTGTGAGGCGAACGTGCTACTCACTACGCCACCGTGGCGCCTGTACTGATTATAATACACAAATATATGGCTTACTTTGACACTTTCATTGCTGGGTCTTGTTTGGTTTACACCCTGTAACATTACAAAACATTCCCTGGTATAGTTTCTACATGTTTTGACACCATGTTTTCTCTGTCTACCGCCTGTATCAACCATCTGCCTGTTACCTGACGACACCTCCGGATTTCCTTTGTTTGTACCCGTTTGCACCTGTTTTTGATCATCTGACTACGATTCTTAATAAAACTCTTATATGGATCCTCACTCCATTGTCACTCGACTCCCTTGTGGTCACAGAAACACCGATCAACAACAAAAAAAGCTTTTAAGCTATGTCTACCAAACCCAGACCAGATAATCAAGCTACAAAGTATCAAGCTACACACATTTTCATTTAGGGTGTCAAAACATTCAAACATTAACTCTATTAAATGAAACATTAACTAGCCTAGAACAAAATAATAAATAATTTAACTAAAAACATGCGAAATAATAAAAAAAATACCAGCAATGTGGCAAAACATGTTATGTTAAAACATTAATAACATAGTTATTTTTCAGCAATGTGCTACAAGATGTTTGAATATACTCTAGCAAGCATGTGCTATGAAACATACTCACATTGTGCAAGAAAATGGCTTGGAATGGGCTGCTTCATTTTACAAAAATGCCAAGCATGCTAAAATCATGTTAGCCATAAGCTAAAATATGCTAAAACTATGACAACAAAATGTAGCCTGACCAACAAACGGTACTATCTGATGGTTCTTGAGAGTTGAAGAGAGTAAAATTTGATATTTTGAAATGTGATTCCTGAACATATGTTAAATCAAATCTCCTTCCTTCAATGAATGCTGTTCGCAAAACCAACTTGAATGGTTATTTCACAAACCAGACTGATCTGGTTCTTGAGTTTAACTTGCAAAAAATCAGCATAGGGAATGAATATCAGTGAGTAATTAGCTAAAATATGAACCCCTCTTATGATAGCATTATGGCATTTTTGAAAAATAAAAGCATCTGTTCCCATGCTGGACACTAATTGCAATAAACAAAGAACGTGATGATCTACAGACGAATGAAAGCCATGGTTTGAAGCAGCACAAGCGTGAGTAAAAATAACAGAATTTTCATTACTGAGTGGACATTCCTCCAATTTCCTCTCTTAATTACATACATAATATTTTAATTAGATAATTAATCACATCCAAAGAACATTAACGTCCGTAACGCCTACATGCAGACACATTAGTATCAACTACAGCGATCCCATTCCTGTTTGAATAAGAACATGAAATGACAGACATCCTATAATTATAACTTAAACGTCATTTAGAAAATGAACCCCGTCTGAGTAGTCCTGTGACAATTTGGTAGCAAAGTTTCAGACTTCATGTGTAATCAAATTCATATCAATTATGAAGCAGTTCTGTTTTTGGGAAACTATCATCCGGCCCTGATCTAGCTCATTCCACATTTACTGAACGGCACAAATGGGTTTCTCGCCAGACGCTCAGGAACACAGTAATAGCTTATCATTAGCGGCCTGCCAAAAAGTTTTCAAAGAGAGCTCGGGGTGCTCTGTGAGATCAGACTCAGACCTACTTTACTGGAACTACAAGCAAAACACATTACAGAAATGAAAATGAAGATTAAAGCATGGCCGTGTGAAGGCTGAGGAGGCTGGAAGGAGCATACCGGTCTAAAAGAACAGCGCAGCAGAATGCAAAATTTAACAGCTCCCCTAATTATGATGTTGCCCTCGGAAACACTGGAGTGGATGAAAGGTGACAGGTGCAGAGGCTGTTTTCATGAGTCTATTTCCACTGGGCTCCTGCAGACACACGGTCATGAACTCGGAAAGGTTTTTTGAGGGGAAAACTCACAATCACATGCAAATTCTTCACAAAGAAAACTCACAAGACATCAATCTGTCAGAGAAGTTATTAAACAAAATCAGAACCTCCATTTTCTCTAATGCCGCTTTAATAGTAGAAGATGAAATTTGGAAAAAATCTTATCTTACAAAAGATTCATATACACTACCGATCAAAAGTTTGGGGTCATTTTGTTTTTCCTGATTTTTTTAATAAAGAAAATTATTCTGTTCATCAAGGCGGCATTTATTAAATGTAAAAAATATATATGTTAAATTGCAAAATGGCGGTTGATTCTGCTGTGGCGACCCCGGATTAATAAAGGGACTAAGCCGACAAGAAAATGAATGAATGAATGCAAATGCAAAATAATTATTTATTAAATATTTATCAATTACTTATTATAATGAAATTATTACTCAAGACATTATTGCTTTTATTATTATTACCATTAATAATAATAATGATAATAATAATAATAATAATAATAATAATAATAATAATAATAGGGGCGTCACAGTGGCGTAGTGAGTAGCACGTTCGCCTCATAGCAAGAAGGTCGCTGGTTCGAGCCTCAGCTGGGTCAGTTGGCATTTCTGTGTGGAGTTTGCATGTTCTCCCCGTGGTCGCGTGGGTTTCCTCCTGGTGCTCCGGTTTCCCCCACAAGTCTAAAGACATGCGGTACAGGTGAATTGGGTAAGCTAAATTGTCCGTAGTGTATGTGTGTGAATGAGAATATATGGATGTTTCCCAGAGATGGGTTGCAGCTGTAAGGGCATCCGCTGCGTAAAACAAATGCTGGATAAGTTGGCGGATCATTCCGCTGTGGCGACCCTGGATTAATAAAGGGACTAAGCCAACAAGAAAATGAATGAATGAATTATAATAATAATAATAATAGGTGGTGCAGTGGGTAGTCTCACAGCAAAAGGTCACTGGTTCGCACCTCAGCTGGGTCAGTTGGTATTTCTGTGTGGAGTTTGCATGTTCTCCCTGTGTTCACGTGGGTTTCCTCCGGGTGCACCGGTTTCCCCACAAGTCCAAAGACATGTGGTACAGGTGAATTAAGTAAGCTAAATTGTCCATTTTTACTAATTGTATGTGTGTGAATGAGTGTGTACGGATGTTTCCCAGTGATGGGTTGCAGCTGCAATGACGATGAAGATGCGTCAAGACCATAGACTGTAAAAGATATGGACGTAGTATCCATGACGTCACCCATAGGTTTCTAAAGAGCGCAAAAGAGGCCACAAGTGGGCGTGGCCAACCGATGCCATTTTGTTTGCGCGTCACTGCTCCAGCTGGGGGTATCCAAATAAGGGCAAAGAGGCGGAGCATGAGCGGAGCTACAGAGGCATGCTAGTATTTTGCTAAGATGGTCATTTATTTGGGAGAAAAGCATAATACTTCATGTGACTGGTTTGTGTTCTGGCCACATGTGCTTGGTTGTATACTATATTAATAAAGTGTTTAGCCTTTAAAAACACTGTTGTAATACACTGAGCCACTAAACATTGTTCTTATGATGTTTTTCTACAGGAGGGAAATGATAATTACTTCCAAACAGTTCAGATTTAGTCTGTGTGCAAAGCTATTGATGAAATCCAGGCATAACACTGTATGACAACACTTCAGATGACTGCTATAGCCTACCGCTAATCAGTCTGTCAGATTCTGGAGTGCATACAGGTCTAAAGAAAATTATGGATGATAAAATTATCTTAAATAAAGCAAATGCATTTATAGATATGGTATATAGGTATATAATTACACTTACCTGGGAAATGGAGACCACGCGAATGGTTTGTGAGCACAATTAAGTGCCCACAGCATGCCATATTCTGATAATTCTAAAAAATAATTCCAAAAGGCAACTGACTGTGTACGGCCACATAAAACAACACAAAAATACAACGTAAATGCAGAGTTCAGCGGCTAATCAGCCGGAATCAGCTGAGGTGAAGTGACGGCAACCAGCGAAACTAGCTGTCACTCAAGTGGCCGCGCCCTTAATTATGCACACTTAATATAACTTATTATAAACAAAATGGATGAGTTATAAAAAAATTCACCGCCCTCACAGTTGTCATGAAGGGTAATATTAGCTATATGAACTTAATTGCTCTTTGTACCAGGCTGTAAACATCTTTTTTTCTACTGTAAAGTTGGCAATTTTAACATTGAAGTCAATAGAAATTTGCTCTATCATGGAGCCAGGACTAGCAGAATTTCGATGAATTGCAGTTTCAGTTACTACCGTATTAGCTTCAAGAGGAAGAGCAGGAGGTTGCCGCTTTGCTGAGACCCACTAATTTCTTTTTTTTTTTTTTAAGAAAATATAATTAAAAGATTTCGATAATGAATTCTTCTCCAAGATATCAACAACATAAACCAAATAAAGTGTTCAAGAATCATTGAAAGTAGACCCTTTTCATGGACAGCCAATGAAGCACTGGCCCTGACATGGATCTATTTATATCAGTTAAAGGAGTGAATTTGGAATTGGTGATGACTTGTTTCAGAAGAACAGCATCAATTGTCTCATTTAGGAGACAATACAATTGTCTGTCATCCACTTTGATCTTTAAAACTTTGCAGATATTTCAAATTCACGAAAAGCCACTGAATAATAACACTAAGTAATAACTGAAAAAAATTGGAACAATCTGCAAAAACAAACAAGAAAAAAACATAACTGATGAATGTTGCTTTAACTCTGCAAAAAAATAAGAGCGTAAGGAAATTCATACAAAAATGATTCAGAGAAAACCCTTAAAATATCTTAACATAAACACATGTGAGTGTGGTTTTCAATTATTCAGCTGTCTGTCATCTATTATTTCTTGCACAACAACCATGTCCACATAATATGCACACAAAATCATACTTTCAGGCAGTTCTTCAACATTCGTGTGAACAGACATATGGCGATGCAGCATGATTTTAAAACAACCCTTTGTGCCTTTTTTGGCAGATGAACTCAATTACACACTGATGCAATTTAAAGAAAGAGGAAAAAAAGAATAAAAATAGGGTGGAACATAAGGCTTTCCCCCTCTCTCCCACATACAAATATACAGCTGAAGGCAAAATGTAGCCCTTCTGTGAAATTGAAATTCTTTTAAAAATATTTCCAGTGCTGTTTAAAGGAAAGAATGTTTTTTTCAACACATTTTTAAATATAATATTGATTAGTAATAACGAGATAGCATAATATATTGATAATAATAACATAACTAATTTATTTTGTTTTTGTCATGATGAGAGTACAAAACATTTACTAGTTTTTTT
>CAIGQQ010016153.1:0-13872 GCA_903798035.1 Danio albolineatus | reverse complement strand
GTGTGTGTGTGTGTGTGTGTGTGTGTGTGTGTGTGTGTGTGTGTGTGGGAGATACAGAGTGAAGATGAGTAAATGTGTGTGTGTGCGCAAGAGACAGAGAGAGAGTGAAAGACAGGTGGAAGACGTGTGTGTGTTATGTGTGTGTGTGTTAAAGACAGGATGAGGATGATGCATGTGTTTGTGTGTGTTATGTGTGTGCGCGGAAATGGTGCGAGGTGCATTTATATATGGTGTGTAATTACAAACAGACACGTACAAGAAGCCACAGAAGCAGAACAAGTGAGTGTGTGTGTTTGTGTGTAAGAGAGAGAGTGTATACGTGTGAGAGAGTGTTTGTGAGAGAGTATGTGTATGTGTGTGAGAGAGTGCAAGTGTGTGTTTGAGAGAGAGAGAAGAGATAGTGTGTGTGTTAGAGAGAGGTGTGTGTGTGTGTGTGTGTGTTGAGGAAAAGACACAGAGAGAGAGAGTGAGAGAGAGAGAGAGATGAGAGAGTGTGTTAAATCACATCAGCTTGATCACAGTGAGCTCTGAGCACATGCAGAAACACACAGAGAGAGAAACAGAGGAGAAAACACACACACACACACACACACTTCAGAAACACAGTCAGAGCAACAGCAGCTGAACAACAGCATCATCTTCATTCACTAACTCAATCAGCGGTTGCTTTAATGCAGGGCCGCTTACAGCAGATGAATGCTAAAGCTGGATTTATACTTTCGCCTGGCGCCGCATCGCCCGCCTCCGCTGAGTGCGCGCGCACCTCGCGAAATGGACGAGGCTTTTATACTCGCCGCGTTCGCCATTGTGATATTCTTTAAACGACAGGGGGCCCTCAAATGAAACTGACCGTAAAGTCAGACAAATAAACAGAAGTAGAAAGTTTCAGGAACTACGTCATATCATTAACATTATTGATGTTTATTAAACTAGTTATTTTTAGTATCTTTATAAATTATTTTAAGGATTATAAAGATTTTTATAACCATTCAAGATTTTTTAAATCAAACTTTGATGCATCACTTGCTTTTGTTCAAATCTCAGACAGTTTTACCTATTAAAGTGTATTAATATATTAAAGACAACAGAACACGGGTTCCTCAACAAATATATTTATATATTTTATGGCGAGAATAAAAGCAAAATACTAAATAATACAGATTTTTTTTTTTAATTTAGCCACTCCACAATCCACACATTACTGTCTGGTTAGTTTCTGTCCTCTACTTATGATAAAAAGTCAATAATAATCCAACATTCCTGACCGTTACCACCATAAAGCCTAGAAAAACAGCATCATGTTGTAAACCGATTGGTTCAAATATTCCTTTCTAGTAATCAAAGAAATAATTTGTTACTTAATTATAGTTTTGTAACTATTAAACTGTTTTAAATTCAATTGTAATATATATCAGTGTTCGCTCGAGTCTCAAAAAATTCTGTGCGCTCCGCCAGCCGAAACCTTGTTGCGCGCACCCAAAGCGAACATCCGGAAACTCCGCGATGACGTCATATTTGCCGCGTGCGGGCAGGACTTCTGTCTATGGTTTGGTTACTGTAGCTTTATTGCTAAATGGCTAACAGGGGTTTTATAGAGAGAATAACTGTGTTAATGTGCTTTATGAAGGCTGATAAACAGCGTCGATTCGTTTGGAGCTGTATCTGAGTCCACTAGATTATTTCAGAGGTGCACCCAGCTCTGTGAGCTCATAAACTCCTCCAGAAACTGTACCTGGATGATGGAGGCTTTCAGCGGTGCTTCTGACTGAGCTGAGCCCAGTTTGATGAACTGTTGTCGGCAGAAGGATTTTCCCTCAGGACACCAACAACAGGCGCTACGTCATAATCACACCCCCACAAGAGCAAGCTCCTGATTGGTTAACGCAGCGCAAATGTCAGCTGAAGCTCATTTTCATTTCATTTTCAAACTGAAGCGATTCACGCAAATTGCGCGTTAAACGCGTCAAACACACTGCGCCATTCGTGCGTATTGTGCCGCAGGATGCCTATTCACGCCTTTGCGTTGACTTAACATTTAAATCACTCGCACTCTGGTTGGTTCAAATCAAGTCTTTCTCATGAATTAAAGCTGCACACTCAGAGACGTCATGATGTACTGGCCGGTACAGAAGTCCACTCTCCACGCTGGAATACACGCAGGGATCTCATCAGCGTGACGCAACTTCAAAAATTCTTTTCAAACCGGAAGAACGAATTTGCTCGAAATAACGCAAAAACAACCAATTTTCACTCTTTAGTCAATTATATGTGTCCTAATAGTGTTTATAGCAGCGTGGGACACATATATGACTGTCAACAGCTCAAAACATGTGTTTTGGTGTTTCGTGACCCTTTAATATCAAAGCTGAATATTTTTGGAGGTAGTTTTTAGTTTGTTTTTAGTTTTAGCTATTTTAGGAGGATATCTGTGTGTACACAGCGTTTATTAGTTATTTTCAAATATTAGCAACTAAATCAGAAAATCACTCATGGCAAATTTAATGTAATACAATTTGGTATATTTAACTTCGGCCCACAGTCCTCAATCAAGTTTGCTTTTTGGCCCCTAATAAGAAAAAGTTTGGGCACCCCTGCACTATGCTATTGGCGCAGACTAAAACAAAGAATTAGAATTATTAAAGTGACGATTGGGTGCAGACAGATATGTCAGATAACATTATATGTGCGGTGTGGCGGGTGGATGATTAGTATGAAGCCGCAGATTCGGTTCACATTTCAGCTGATCCACGCATCTCTAATTTACATGCTTGTTTATCAGTTTTATATCTTTTGACACGAGTATTTGTGGTGCGTGTGTGTGGTTTCTCTCCCTCTTTCTCTTGCTCTCACTCCCTCTCTCTCTAGCTCCTTCTTTCTCGCTTTCCAAATTATTCGCAGATGCAGCGGATTACGGCGGATTGTGATTGGTGCTTGGATCAGGGGCGGCTGTATTTAAAACCTCAGAGAGCATGGATTCATCTCTCGAATTCCTGCTTGTGAATTCTCTGTGGAGATGTTGTGTGATCAAAATGAGTGTTTGTTGCTGATGTCTCTTATACGGCGTGCTGTGAGATGCCGATGTGAAGCTGTACATTCTAACCGGAGAAACACGGTTTTCTGTCTCCCTCTGGCTTGGAGCGTGGTAGGGAGGTTTGGTGCCTTGGGTTTATTATTTTCGTTTTCTCCTGTGTTGATAGTATAGGGAGGTCAGTTTTCTGTATTTTATTTTCTTATGTGATACCCAGGGAAGTATTCTCTAATTTAGTTAGTTTGGTTTATTGTCATCGATTTTTCTCCTTATTTTCTGTGAGTAAATCATATTTTCTTGTTATTTCTCAGTGGTTTGTGTTTTGGTTTATATTGTGGAGAGAGAGAGAGTGGGGGCACCAGGGATTATAGTTTTAATCCCTGTTATCTTGTTATGTTTTGGTTAAACTTCTTTTTGATTAAGGATTTTTCATTTAATTCGTAACACTTTAAAGCGCAGATTGTCGTTGTTTTGTAACACATTAGCTTATAGATATCCTTGAAGACTTACAAACTGGTACTAATAAACATTATGTTAAGTACTTTAAAGCGCTGACTAACGTTTGCTGTGCATACACCCCTATAGTGACTTTACCTGCATCTGAAATATGAATAACTCTACTCTGTTCCAGTGATAAAGATGATGCTGCTGATTATGATATATTACAGTTCTGATCTGGTATTGTTCAGCGTTTACCTTTCCTCACCACCTGAACCGCAGGCTGCAGCACCTCTAGAGGCGGAGCTTCCACAGGCTCCTCCTCCCATCGGCTGGAACTTTCACCGGGGGCGGGGTCAGACGACTCGTTTCCCGGTCTGTCTGTGAATGGACTCCTCTCATTGGCTGTTTCGTTAGTGGGCGTGTCATCTGAATCTTGACTCCAGCCATCCTCCAGGTCTCGGAAGATCAGCTGCCGCAGAGTTTCCACTGGAGTAAAAACAAGAGAAAGACTCATCACACCCAATTCTGACTCAAAGTATATTTTTTAAATTTGCATTTAGCATCTGAATTCATCATGAAAAATTTGGATTTTTCTTTTTTTTTGCCTTGGCACCAAACTAACTGGATTGACCAATGAATGACTAATAATTATTAGTATATTTTACGATGATTTACACCCATTTAAATATAACGATACAAAGATTATATGAAATACTTGTCAGGCATATTGGTTTGCAGCAAACATTTTTGTCAGGAGAGCTGTACGAGAATTGGAGAATGGATGACTTTGTCTTTTATCAGTTGAATTTGTTACCATTCAGACACATCGCCTATATCTGTGCTGCTGTGTTCACACGTTTAATCCTCCAGATTACCAGCAAGGCTAATAGTTGGAATAGACAGGGCAAGAGATCTGCTGCACTGCTATCCACTGTGCCTGCATTCAGACCCTGGGATTGAGGAGGAGAGACGTCCTCCTCATCTATAGTGTTTATATAAACACGATTATCTTTATAATGATAGAACAGATTGTGGTTATGTGTACATGTAATTATGAATAACGAATGCAGCAGGACATTACATTACTGTTTATTTCTTTGCATTTTAACTATGTAAACTATAAAATCATGGCTCTCCTCGCGGTTTGTGTCTCACTTTGTGAGCCGACGGACAACAGTTGTTCGCTCCACTCTTTCTCCCCTGCTCGCAGAACTCCACACCCATCTCGGAGCACTGTTTGCAAAATTTCTGAGGTAGACTTGAACCAAAAGAGGGGGGTTTCATGGCCCTTTAACAGGTTTATACTCTTTATACAGATCCACACACCGCCACTAACTCGCTAAGTTCTCTTGTGTCCACAGATAACAACTTTCCCTGTAATTTAGTGACTCTTTATTCCATGTGATAAACTACTAATCAACATTGGTGTAAAGTAACTAATTACAAATACTCAAACTTTTGTAATTAAGTAGTTTTTCTGACGAATTGTAATTTACTGAGTAGTTTTAAAAATGTGGACTTTTACTTTCCCTTGAGTACATGTTTAGTGCAGTATCAGTACTTTTACTCCACTACTGTCCTTCATCCTGCAGTCACTACTGTATTTCTTTCTTGTCTATGGTCGTTGTCTAAAGTAGAAAGATCAGTCCTGTGATTCCTGTCCAATTAAATCACACATAGAAAGTAAATCACATCATACTGAACAACCTCAAGACATGGGCGCTTTATAAACGCAGCAAACCTTTGGGAAACATTAAAAATGTCCAAGAAGATGTTCAAAATCTGCACACGCAATGATCCAGAGACTGTTTATAGACTGCATGTGACTGAAAATGATGGATGTCGACTATATGATGACTGAAGTCACCAAACAGCCTTAAACAATCTCTAAATGGAACGAATTAAGAATAGAAGGAAGGGACAAATAAAAGGAAGGACCGAACAAGGAATGGAAGGAAGGATTGAAGAACTAAATAAGTGAAGGAAGGATTGAACAAACTAAGGAAGGGAAGAAGGAAGGAAGCAACGAACGAACAAATGAACAAAGGACCTAATGAAGGAAGGAACAAAAATATAAAAGAATGAGCGAACAAATGAAGGGAGGAAAGAAGGAAGGACCAAACAAATGAAGGAAGAATTCAAGGAAGAACTGAACAAACTAAGGAAGGAAAGAAGGAACGAACAAACGAATGAACAAAAGGACCTAATGTAGGAAGGAACAAAAATATGAACAAAGGAAGGAAGGAGAGAACAAATAATTGAAGGAAGGTTGGAAGGAACAAACGAGAATAGGAAGATCCCTAAATACACCACAAGTTGTTTGTGCAGGGATGTGTAAACGTAACATTCTGTAAACGTATCAACTTTTCTACAGTGTAATACTCACTACTCTTGAGTACTTCTAAAAGGGCTACTCTTCACTCATACTTTGAGTAATATTTACTACAGGTACTTTCACTCTACTAGCACTACATTTTTGGGCAAGTAATGGTACTTTTACATGAGCATGATTCTTCAGTACTCTTTCAACCACTGCTAATCAGTCAACAATTCAGACTGTAATAATATTAAGTCCAGATGAATTGAGCAGCCTAATAAACTTTAACATTCCACTCTGAAAAAAAATAATCCTGCATGGCTAATAAGAGTTTATCACTTTCACTTTCCTTCAGCATAGTCGCTGCTTTTAATAGTTTTGATTGATTATAAAATATATTTTTATACATTAGTAATATCATCTAAACTCATGACACTTTCAGGTATTAAATTAGTAATGAAGACATAAGGACAGACGGCTTGCAGAGAAGAATAACAAATGTGCGTCCTGCAGCTGCATGTATAATGTAAAAAGAGCGCACGTGGTCGTGACGTGAATGTGAGTGTGGAAATAGTGTGCACAGCTGCACCAGCACTCAAAGTGATTTCATACCGTCAGCGGCTTCGTCACATTATAGAACTACACAACATCACTGTTATATACACAGTAGCCTATGTAGGTCTACAATTAGATCCCTGAAAGACGTCCGGAATGAAGCAGGTCGTCTGCTTTGATGACGATGGAGAGCTGCTGAAGCTGGAAACAGAAGTGTCGGAGTCTCTTACCGTCCTGAAGAGCAGATTCAGCCACTCCAGCTTTGTTTTTCTGGTCCGCGTCTGGGTCTTCATCCGGACACTCTTCAGCTGCATCAGCTGGTGTGACGGCGGGGGAGAGAACCATCTCATCCTCTCTGTCTGGATACAAGCGGGATTCAGAGCCTTCTGGAGGAGGAGAAACACAGACAACAGTAACAGCATTCATTTAGACCTGCTAGTTTGTTTATTTATTCCCACATCAGCAACTCAATATACAGTATGAACTATTCGCCCTCCTGAATATGTTTTTCCACAATTTTTGTTTAATGAAGAGCAGATTTTTTCAACACATTTCTAATCATGACAAGAATTCATCGGAATAATATAAGAAATATAATAAAATATAAATAGGAAAATTGAGAAATTAAGCTATTCGCGCGTAAATAGACGCGTGAACATTTGAGTTTACTCGCTTCATTCGCACGTACAAATCTGCTTCATTCGCGTGTCAAATCCACTTGAGAACAGACGCGGATTCGCGTGATGGGCAGGGCTTCTGTCTATGGCTTGGTGACTTTATTGCTAAATGGCTTACAGGGGTTTAATAGAGAGAATAACTGTGTTTATGTGCTTTTATGAATGCTGAAAAACAGCGTCGATTCGTTTGGAGCTGTATCTGAGTCCACTAGATTATTTCAGAGGTGCACCCAGCTCTGTGAGCTCATAAACTCCTCCAGAAACTGAACCTGGATGATGGAGGCTTTCAGCGGTGCTTCTGACTGAGCTGAGCCCAGTTTGATAAACTGTTGTCGGTGTTGGCAGCAGGATTTTCCCCCGGGACACCAACAAGAGGTGCTACATCATAATCACACCCCCACAAGAGCAAGCTACTGATTGGTTAACGCAGCGCGAGTGTCCGCTGAAGTCCAGATTTTCGAACTTGAGCGATTCACGTGATTTGTGAGTTAAGTGCGTCAATCGCGCAAAATGCTTAATTCGAACCACGCCATTTGCACCGCGCAATTTACGTCACTTGCACTGCGCCATTCACACCGCAGGATGCCTATTCGCGCCTTTGCAATGACTTAACATGTAAATCACTCGTGCTTGACGCGTCTGGTGTGAACGCAGCATGATAGTTTTAATAACTCATTTCTAATAACTGATTTATTTTATCTCTGCCATGATGACAGCACATAATATTAGACTAGATATTCTTCAAGACACTAGTATTCAGCTTAAAGTGACATTTAAAGGCTTAACTAGGGTAATTAGGGTAAAGTTAGGGTAATTAGTAAGGCCAGATGGAATCTGTGGACATTTTTTTACTATTTCTGCTGAGTATTTTGTGAAAAATCTGCGGATTTATGCAGAATAATTTTGGGAGGATCATAATTAAAACTTTAGTTTATGAAATAAAAAGTAATACCTTTTTAACTTTTATTTAATGTTTACAATGCGAATCCAATTAGATCCACTTTATTTGATAAACAAAGCAAGTCTACTAAAAGACAGAAAATAGTACTTTACAAACAGTTTTGTAAATAAATCATATGAATATTTTCATATTAGTCAATTTTATGACTGAAATTAATTTGAAAACTGAATAAATATACAAACATTTACACAAGTAAATTATCAGAATCAATGATGGGCTTAAAATCTGCGGAAATCTGCGCGCGCAGATTCCGTGTGGGCCTAGTAATTAGGCAAGTCATTATATAACAGTATAACAAATATTGCTGAAAGGGGCTAATAATTTTGACCTTAAAATGGTTTTAAAAATTAAAAAACGAAATAAAACAAATAAGACTTTCTCCAGAAGAAAAAATATCCTCAGACATACTGGGAACATTTCCTTGCTCTGTTAAACATAATTTGGGAAATATTAGATTTGGAAACTCACAGGAGGGCGAATAATTCTGACTTCAACTATATATAAAAGCATTACATGATAAGAACGACTTCATACTTCAATAAGAGATGACACACAAACAAACCAATATGAATAGAAATAAATAAATAAAACTCGCAAACAAAGTGTTTAGAGGTATTTAACAGAAAGAAAATGAAAATGAAATGATTTAATGCCTTTAATCACTGACCTCCACAATATTTGAATTTCACAGACGCGTTCAGCGAGATGAGCGAATCGTTTATTTTTTTTTGGAGTCATTTCATTCAATTTGTGAAAATATCATTAAAACGTTGACAAATTTACAACCACATAAAGTTCCTTAATTTTAAGAGCTGCTATTTTAAACACACACACACACATTTGTTTTTGTGAAAAGTGGGTACATTGCATGGGTTTCCATTTATTTTATACTGTTCAAACCGTATATTGTATTGCCCTCACCCCACCCCACCCCTAAACCCAACATCACATGAGACTGTGTGCAGCTTTACTCTCTGATTAAACCCTTTCTGTGGGATTTAGAAACTGTTCGAGAAATGAGGATGCCAGCAATGTCCTCGTATTTCACCTCCTTTTTGTAATACTTGTGGCATACCTGTGCCATTGTATAGATTTACATTATACAGATACGCGCACGCACGCACGCACGCACGCACACACGCACACACGCACGCACGCACGCACGCACGCACGCACGCACGCACACACACACACAATCTGTAATCTCCTGGCATCTCTTCATGACTCTTACCTGACTGATGGGCAGATAATCTCACACCAGCACCTGGAGACCTGAAACTGAGCACACAGTGATGGTTTGTGGATATACATTTAATAATCATAAAATAATAAATTAAATATGAATTTAATAATTATTGTTTAATTAAATGTAGTGCTCAGCATAAATGAGTCCACCCTTCTTAGATCTCTGTTTCTGTGTGTAACATATCTTTCTTAAGCATTTTCAATAAGTTCAAACCCCAATACCCCAAAACTTACCCCAGGCAAGCCCAGGGAACAAAACAATAAATAAATAAACAATAATAATAATGGTCCCACTTTATATTAAGTGTCCTTAACTACTATGTACTCGCATCAAAAAATAAATGCAATGTACTTACTGTCCTCATAATGTATTTGAGAACACTTGTGGTGCTCTTGAGTTGGGATAGGGGGAGGGTTAAGGACAAGTTTGGTGGTATGGGTAGGTTTAAGGATGGGTTAAAGTGTAAGTGATGTCAACAGTGTATTTACAAATCAACAGTGTATTTTATCAAATGTTCGGACAGTCTTGAAGTTTCAAGCTATTGAACAGTTTTCTTCTGAAAATAGTTTACAGTTTAGCTGTTAGTCATAAATATACGTGAAGATATCGCTTAAACACTCCTTTGGTTTGTTAAGAGTCGGATTGACGACTGAGTCATTTGTGTGTGTGTGATGATCTCGCTGCATTAAATATGTTTGATTCACTAAAAGCAGCTCATTAGAGTTGTTTGCCACAGCAGAATGAACCGCCAACTTATCCACAATATGTTTTATGCAGCGGATGCCCTTAAAGCTGCAACCCAGTACTGGGAAACACCCATACACACTCATTCAAAATGGCCGATTTAGTTCATCAATTCCCCAATAGCGCATGTGTTTGGACTGTGGGGGAAACCGGAGCACCCGGAGGAAACCCACGGAGAGAACATGCAAACTCCACACAGAAATGCCAACAGGTCTAGCTGGGATTTGAACCAGCGACCTTCTTACTGTGAGGCGAACCACAGAGCCACCGTGTCTCCCAAATGAATGAACGGTTTAATAAAACCTGCATATCAAATCTATATTCATTGAAAAATGGATACAAAATATTGATTGTCAAAAGAGGGTGAGAGCTCTATACATATATATAATAAATATGTGCAGTGTTTAAGTGCTGATGGCGTGTGTGTGTGGTACCGTGGTGTGTTTGGTTTGGTTGATCCTCCTTGAGCGGCTGCAGAGATTGTCTTTTCTAGCTGATCTTTCCAACTGTAATAAACACCAATAAAACAATGATTAATGACAAAACCACAAGTTTACTGACAGAACATTTCCCTTTAGAATGAGCAGGATTAAATAATGGCCCAGTTCCACTGTGTGGTACAGTACGGTACAGGCCACCTTTATCAGGCTTGCAGTTCTACTGCCAAAAGGGTACCAACGGGTGGGTGTGATGTGCGACAGAAAGTTTCAGTGGAGGTCATTCTCACTGGAGGAAATGTTTACAGTAAAGCTGTACGGGTCGTTCATATATCATATGAGGAGCACTTCTCACAAAACAGAGGCTTTATTACACATAAACATTCATTCATTCATTTTCTTTTCGGCTTAGTCCCTTTATTAATCCGGGGTCGCCACAGCGGAATGAACCACCAACTTATCCAGCATTTGTTTTACGCAGCGGATGCCCTTCCAGCCACAACCCATCTCTGGGAAACATCCATACATTCTCATTCACACACATACACTATGGACAATTTAGCTTACCCAATTCACCTGTACCGCATGTGTTTGGACTTGTGGGGGAAACCGGAGCACCCGGAGGAAACCCACGCAACCACGGAGAGAACATGCAAACTCCACACAGAAATGCCAACTGACCCAGCCGGGGATCGAACCAGCGACCTTCTTGCTGTGAGGCGAACGTGCTACCCACTAGGCCACCGTGGCGCCCATACACATAAACACTGCTGTATAAATGTTCATTACTGACCTCTCTATGAACATGATTTGATTATAACTGCAGATCAATGATGCGAAATAGCCTACAGTCTGTGATTATATCAAATAAATAAATAAATAAATAAATGCAGCATATATGAACACATACAGCCCCTTACAGTCTCTGATATGTTACCAATCACAGAAAAACTACACACAGCAGACATTTAGTCCTTATTTAGGTTAAAAAAACAACACAAAATATAGCCCACAGTCAGTGCAGAGCTCTCATCTGTGTCTGTAATCTTCACCAGTACCTGTAGCCTCTGTTAGGGAGTAACTCCGTCATTCACAGTTCATAATAGTCCAGAAGGTGATGATAATAGTTAAACAGGGCAGTTTTTTCATGGTTTAGGTTGCTAAAAGAATCATTTGCTCCTTTGTTTTGTCTGCTTCTGAAAGGATTGGATGTCAGAAGCACTTCAATAATCAAGCGCACGTCATTATCATCAGCTGAAGAAGTGGCTTATTTCAAATACAGACACGGACAAAAGAGCTCTCTAGAGAAAGTGAAAGCACTCAAGCTTTAGTAGGTCTTAAAAACAACGACAGGGCAGATTCTGCTCTTCTTCTTGGCTTTGTGGCTGTTCATCAAGACGACGACAATGTTTGTTAGAGCTCGGGTCGATCATGGCTCGTTACTATTTGTTTATATTATTAAGGTACAATGTCTCGGCAGTGTGTTTAAAAAAAAATGGCACTTCTTTTGTTTTCATTCTCCTGCTTGTGCACGAGCGCGTTAGTTAGCGCTGTTTGTTATATGTGAATCCTGCAATCATGCTCGGATCCACGCCAAATCAATCAATCCGAGATCGGCTGAACCAGTGACCTTCTTGCAGTGAGGCGACAGCGCTACCCAAACATTCAAATTTAGTTACATCACAATTGTAATTATTTAAATTGTCAGTTAAAAGTGTTTAAAGAAAAGTTATGCTGAATAAAACATGTATGTATACAGTTGTGTTTGGCTTTTGACACTTTAATTAAAATATGTGACTACGAAATAGCTATTAACTGCTTTTTTTTTTTTTTTTTTTTTAGTGGAGCCAGTGAAAATTTTGGCAGGGCAAGTAAAAATCTGAACCACCGACTTATCGGGCCAGTAGAAAAAATCCTTAGTGTTATCTTTTGACAGTGGAAACAGCAATAAAAGCACACCGAACCATACCACTCAGTGAAAACGGACCATAAAGCACTCTGATAGGCTGCAGTGCTGTCAATCAAACTGAAGCAGCCAATAAGAGACTCACGTGTTCTTCTCCAGTGATGTTCCGGCCACCAGCTCATAGATCTGCCTCTCGGATGTGCTGATCACATACAGCGCTTTATTGTCTGCGAAGGTTGGAGAAATGTTGTTTAAAAGGAAACCTATTATGCAGAAATCCCTTTTAACAGGGGTTTAAACACAGTTGTGTGTGAATACAGCCAGCCTCTAATGGTCAAAACGCATTAATTATATGTTTTATAATCACACTTGATAAAGATAGTCTGCAGAAACACTTTAACCGACTTTATATGTGTCATCAAAGGGGTAAGCCCTGCCAACTAGTGCTCATCGAGGCGACTTCTGAGAGAACATTCACTGCTAATGCATACCAGAGTTAGCCAACATACTGATCACTGTCAAAGCTTCCTCAATTATAGTTGTTAGCTTACCGAATGCTAATTAGTGCTAGCAATGTGCTGAAAAATTATAGTTTGTAAGAACAACATTAAATCACCCTTTACTCACATGCTAATTCATGGTAAATATGTTAGAAATAGGTAAACAAGAAGCTAATTTGTGTTAGCAAAAATGTATACATGAATGAACTAACAGAAACATGTTAGCAATATGCTGATTCGTGCTAGTTGTATGTCAATTAGCCGTTAACTCATTTAAACATGTTTGCAAAATGTTATTTTATGATCAGTGTACAACTCATTTCTAACACTGCTAGCATGAATTAGCATATTGTTAAAATGTTTCTAACATGTTTAAAATGAATTAACAGTATGTTAATTCATGTAAGTAAAATATACACATGATAACACCTCATGTTAGCCGTATGTTAAAATGTGTTAACAATATGCAAATTTATGCTAGTTGTATATTATATACTCATTTAAGAGAGTTAGAAACATGTTACCAAATTGCTACCGTATACTAGTGTATTATTCTGCTGCAAACTCATTTTAAACATGTGAGAAACATATTAGCAAAATGCTAACTCATGCTAGCAGTAATCAATCTTCTAATTCATGTTAAACATGTTAGAAATAAGCTAACGATATGTTAATTCATGGTAGTAATATATACATGATAACAGCTCATGTTAGCCATATGTTAAACTGTGTTAACAATATGCAACTTTATGCTAGCTGTATATTACTTAGCCATTAACGCATTTAAGTGTGTTAGAAACATGCTAGCAAAATGCTAGCAGTAACACTAGTGTATTACTTTGTTGCAAACTCATTTTTAACATGTTAGAAACATGTTAGCAAAATGCTTACTCATGGTAGCAGTATATCAATCTTCTAATTATGTTAAACATGTTAGAAATAAGCTAACAGTATGCTAATTCATGGTAGTAATGTATACATGATAACACCTCATGTTAGCCATACGTTAAAATGTGTTAACAATATGCAAATGTATGCTAGCTGTATATTACTAAGCCAT
>CAIGQQ010016152.1:0-12718 GCA_903798035.1 Danio albolineatus | reverse complement strand
CCCCCCCCCCAACTAAAAAGTTCAGAAAATTAACATTAATAAAGAAATAGAATTATCAAATCTCATTAACCCCTTTCTTCACTGTATAACTCGCACATTCTGATTAAAGAGCAACGAATGAATCTCATTTATTATGATTTTTCGTTTGATTACATTAATTAACAGAGATGTTACTTTAAAATACATCATAATAACGTTATAATGAAAGTATTTGATTGCTTTCCTACCTTTTTTATGCTCATTTAGCTAATTTAGTTGTGTTTGGGGAAAAAAAAACACATCAAGATCGACATCTTTGGATGTTATTATAATTAATTATGTGTAAATGTCTGTTAAAACACACCCAAAACCCAGACTTTCGCTTCGCTTCAAATCACATGTACAGAATCCGTTTGGGAAACGTCTATTCATCACTATGGAGTCTGTTCAAAGCATCTATTTATCACTATGGAGCGCGTCAGCTGACAGTCACGCACCTTTTATGACTGTTTTGAGGATTGCATAAGAGGAACGACGGCACCTGTAATGAAAAGGAAAGGGAATCCCGCCGTTTTTATATTTATTTCAAAGTGTTTCATGCCTAAATAAACTGAAAGCACAGAACGGACTCACATTAAAGAGCAAGGGGCGGCCCCTGGTGGTTCGGCGGTATGGGTTGCGTATATGGAGGATCGGCTCTTTAATGTTTATTGCCATCATTCAGAGAAAGACTGAAAATACGGGAGAAATACGAAAAAATACTTTTACAGGATGATAGCGGGATAGAACTGTAAAATACGGGAGAATCCTGGGAAAAACGGGAGGGTTGACAGGTATGTACATACATTTCTGGAGATCGTGAATAATGTAGCCTGAAGTACGTATGTCTGCATTTCATCTTTTAAACGAACGTTACGGGGTGGTATGACGCTGTTCCTTTTCACGGTTAACAGCTGACCGCTTAACTTCATATGGACGGTTTTGTCACTGTAATCAGTTTGTCTAGTGGCTCGCTGTGTATTTCAGTGGACTTGAGACGCAGATAGGAGTTGACCACGATAATGGAGTTCGAGTCTGGCAAAGAATGGTTCCAGAAAGCAAGTAAAACTAAAAAAAGCCCAAAAAAATAAAATTAACAACAGGGTGAGAATGTGGTAAATCTGAAAACGTGGTAAAAATCAGGCTGCTGCGAGGGCTTTTGAAAACACTGTTGGTTGGGTTTAGGGAAGTGGGTGGCCACTGGTCAGTCAGTGCTTTTGAAAAACACTATTGGTTGGGTTTAGGGATATGGGTGGCCACTGGTCAGTCTGTGCTTTTAAAAACACTATTGGTTGGATTTAGGGAAGTGGGTGGCCACTGGTCAGTCAGTGCTTTTGAAAACACTATTGGTTGGGTTTAGGGATATGGGTTGCCACTGGTCAGTCAGTGCTTTTGAAAACACTATTGGTTGGGTTTAGGGATATGGGTGGCCACTGGTCAGTCAGTGCTTTTAAAAAACACTATTGATTGGGTTTAGGGAAGTGGGTGGCTGCTGGTCAGTCGGTGCTTTTGAAAACACTATTGGTTGGGATTAGGAAAGGAAGAGGGTGGTTCAGTTGATCAGTCAGTCAGTCGACAGCGGCCTCTAATGGATTTACATGAGACGAGCAGGCGTAAACAGCACTCGCTAGAGAAATTTGAGATCTGAAAAAGCATATACAGCGGCCTCTGGTGGAATTATCTTAGAAGAGCAGGCACGAATGGTATTTGTGACAGAATTTTGAGATTTTAAAAAGCGTATATAGCAGCCTCTAGTGGATTTACGTGAGAAGAGCAGGTGCGAATGGCGCTCGCGAGAGAAATTTGAGTTCTCAAAAAGCATGTACAGCTGCCTCTGGTGGATTTACGTTAGAAGAGCGGGCGTCAATGGCACTCGAGAGAGAAATTTGAAATCTCAAAAAGCATACACAGCGGCCTCTGGTGGATTTACGTGAGAACAGCAGACACGAATGGCACTCAGGACAGAATTTTGAGATCTGAAAAAGCATACACAGCAGCCTCTGGTGGATTTACGTGAGAGGAGCAGGCATGAATGGCACTCGTGAGAGAAATTTGAGATCTAAAAAATTATACACAGTGGGCTTTGGATTTACGAGAGAGGAGCAGGTGCGAATGGCACTCGAGAGAGAAATTTGAGATCTCAAAAAGCGTATATAGCAGCCTCTGGTGGATTTACATGAGAACAGCATGCACGAATGGCCCTCGCGAGAGAAATTTGAGATGTCAAAAAGCATACACAGCGGCCTCTGGTGGATTTACGCGTGAAGAGCAGGCACGAATGGCACTCACGACAGAATTTTGAGATCTCAAAAAGCATATACAGCAGCCTCTGGTGGATTTACATGAGATCAGCAGACAGGAATGGCACTTGTGAAAGAATTTTAAGATCTTACAATGCATACACAGCAGCCTTTGGTGGATTTATGAAAACAAAAAACTGTAAAAAAAATAAAAATAAAACGTACCTCCTGGGATGTATTTAGTGGTCTCCAGAAATGTATATAGGGGTACGTTTTCAGATTAGCCTGGGTTGAAATATTTTTTTTTAATGTGATATTCAAAAATGTGCATAAAATAGGTTGAAGGAATTATATCTAATAACTATTTTTCTCTTTGTGTTGAGCAGAAGAAAAGAAACTCAAACATGTTTTTTGGAACAAGTGATAGCTGAGTAAATGATGACCGTATATCCATTTTTGGGTGGGTATGGCTTTAATGCAAAATGAGGAAGCGCATGGTTTTAACATTACTATTAAAGGCTTGTCACCTTCTCTGCAAGTGTATATAATTGGCCATGGGTGGTTACTTTCAGTGTAATCTTTGCACATTTTTCATTTACACCTTAAACTAGCTGAGAAAAGACTGGAAAGAGTGTTTCAGCTGTGATTCCTCTTGGTATATTGAAACAGACCTATCCTCGTATGGCATTGCGAGTTGATTTTTACAATTCTACAAACCTTGGTTCAACATTTTGAAAAGTTTAAAAGGTTTGAAAAGAAACAGTATGTTCCCTGGGGTCACGTGGGTTTCCTCCGGGTGCTCGGGTTTCCCCCACAGTCCAAAGACATTCGCTATATACTGTAGGTCAATTGAATAAGCTAAATTGGCTGTAGTGTATGTGTGTGAATGTGTATGGGTGTTTCCCAGTGATGGATTGCAGCCGAAAGGGCATCCGCTACGTAAAACATATGCTGGATAAGTCGGCGGGTCATTCCGCTGTGGCAACTCCAGATTAATAAAGGGATTAAGCTGAAAAGAAAATGAATGAATGAAAGAAAGTGTTCTGAGGGTTGCTAAGTGGTTGCTAAGACTTTCTGGTGGGCTAGTTGGTTGCTAGGATGGTAGGTCTCAAACTTATTTCCTGAGGGGCCGCAGCTCTGCACAGTTTTGTTCCAACCCTAATCAAACACAGCTAAATAATCAAGGTGTTCAAGACTGCTATAGACAATATTGAGCAGGTGTGAGTTTGAGGTGGCTGAAGCTAAACTACGCAGAGCTGTGGCTCTCCGGGAATTAAGTTTGAGGCCGTTGGGATAAGGGGTTTCATGTAGTTGTAATAGTGTTCTGAGGGTGCTACAGAAGGTGCTTGCTATGGGTTTCTGGGGGGGTTGCTATGTGGAAGCTCTTGTGGGATTGCTTGAAAGTTTAGATTGTTATTAGGGTGTTTTGGAGATTTCTATGGTGTTTGTGTGTTAGGGTTTAGTTGCTAAGTGCTAGCTAGGGTGTTTTGGGTATTTTTAAGTCATTGCAAGTGTCTTATAAGGGTTGCTAGGTGGTCACTAGGGTATTGTGGGGTTGCTGTGTGCTTGCTAAGGTGTTCTTGAACTCCTTTGCTAGGTTGTCCTTATGGTTTTCAGGTTATTGCTAGGTGGTTTCTTACCTTGTCAAATGAAAATAGTTAAGCATATACACTACCTGACAAAAGTGCTGCCGCTTATCTAAGCTTTAGGAACAACAGATAATAACTTGACTTCTAGTTGATCGTTTGGTATCAGAAGTGGCTTATATGAAAGGCAAAGATCTCTAGATTACACTTATTTAACCAAAATAAAATATGATCATGCCTTGATTTGTAATTATTTAATTAGGACAGTAAGGTCTGACTTTGCTTAGACAAAAGTCTTGCCACTTAATAATGTGCTTAATAATGTTAATAATATAAAGTTATAGTGCAGTGGGAAAAAAATAACATTGTCTATGACTCCCATGAGCTTGGAGGACTGCATCTATACATCTCTGACTCAATAACTTTATTAATAAAGTCATCTGGTACGACAAAGAAAGCATTCTTGCAGGACTCCTAGAGTTCATCAAGATTCTTTGGATTCATCTTCAATGCCTCCTCCTTCATCTTACCTCAGAAATGCTCAATAATGTTCATGTCTGGTGACTGGGCTGGCCAATCCTGGAGCACCTTGACCTTCTTTGCTTTCAGGAGCTTTGATGTGGAGGCTGAAGTATGAGAAGCGCTATCCTGCTGAAGAGTTTGCCCTCCCTTGTGGTTTGTAATGTAATGGGCAGCACAAATGTCTTGATACCTCAGGCTGTTGATGTTGTCATCCACTCCAAACCATTATTTTTCCTTCACCAAACTTGACTGATTTCTGTGAGAATCTTGTGTCTATTTGGGTTTCAGTCAGTGGCATAGCGCAATATGCGTGGGCCCACTCGCAACATTTACAGCGGGGCCCCCATCATAAGTGAAGACCGGGGTAGGTGCGACATAGTCGTTGTGTGCGCGCTTATGATGGCGCGAAGTGAAGACCGAGGAGGTGGCGCGTTCAGAGCGTGTATGCGGTGGTCACGGCGGTGTTACGGCTGAGGGGTGTTGTTTGGAGGCGGTGAGATAGGATCACGCAAACTGAAGACCGAAGTGCCACTGGTTCCAGTAGGTCTTCTGCAGTATTTGTGATGATTGGAATGCAGTTCAGATCTATCTACCTTCTGCCACTTTTCCAAATAATCAACTAGAAGTCAAGTTATTATTTTTTCTCTTTCAACTGGGACCGGCGACAAGACTTTTGTCAGGCAGTGTATGATATTCTTTCCTATAAATTGTCTCCTTCAGCTTTTTGCTTTTTTACAGTTATCTGTGATTAAATGAAGTCTGATTGTTTGGAATAGTTTCAATACGCCTCTTTCCTGTCAATAGTACACTCAGTTTTTAAGTAGATCATGTTGCAGTGAAACACTTAAAGCAGACTTCAGTTTAAGTCACTGTATGTGAATGTACTGATGTGTATAGTTCATCAGCATGAGCACACTTGTGGTCTAATATCTATATTGACAATCTTGCATTACGGATCATGTTTCTATTTTTCTTTCGGGGGGTTGTCGAAGGCTCCCGAGGGCATTATCACATGAACTTTCAGAGTCGTTCTGGGTAATCAGTTCCTGACAAATCTGCACAAGTTTGAGTTAACTGTTCATTGCCCAGCTGGTGACAGTTTGGCGTAGTTATCACACTGCACAACAGGGACCAAACACAAGTGTAGACAGCACAATAAAACATGTTGAAGGATTGTTTTTTAGTTACATGACTAACAATGATAGACTAATGTTTCTAACAATCTATCTGTCTGTCTGTCTGTGTTTGTCGTTCCATCTGTCTGTCTGTGTCTGTTGTTCTATCTGTGGTTTTATCTGTCTGTCTATCTGTCTGTTGTTATATCTATCTGTCTATCTATCTATCTGTCTGTCTGTCTTTCATTTAATCTATCTATCAGTCGGTCGGTCGGTCATTCTATCTATCTGTCTGTCGGTCGGTCGGTCGGTCGGTCGGTCGGTGTAAACACTGCTATCAAACTATTACCGTCGTGTAGGATTTTCGCCGCATTTTGTAACAGGATAGTCTCCACACACACTGCTTTCTGACGCTACCTACCGAGTGCATCTAAGTTACAGAGAAATGCAGAGGATTTTTTTTTCCTAACATACGGCGTGTGGTATCAAATACTCCATTAAAACTGCACTCCTCCAGCAGTTCCTCTCATCTCCTTTGTCACAGGGAGCATGCAGGAACTGTTCCTAAAAAAAGTGAAAGTGCCAAACCGCAGTTAAAGTCGACAGATTAAGAATTTGCCAAATAATTTGATGACTGACGTCCATGTAAACACAGTCACTGTCTTCCTCCCCTGCGTCTGTGTGTTGGCTTTGCCTGTTTGAAAATCAGCGCGTGCCCAAATGGAAACTCCCATTTTTATGCAAAACCTTCCCTCTTTCCCTCCCCCGACACTCCCACCTAAACAGAGCTGGACACACCCACTTTCCTGAGCTTTTCCAGAATAGAGATGTGAAAACACCCTGCTGAGACAGGGGGATTTCGTGGCCCTTTAACAACTGTAACCACCGAGAACATCCTAATAACTGCAGAAGAACACCCTGGCAACCACAAAATAAAGTTATCCTGGGTGCTAACAACACATTGCAACCACATAACAACACATTAGAATACCCTAGCAACTCCATAGTAACACCGTGGTATAAACACACAATATTCTAGAAACTGTGTAACAGTGCATTAAAGCACTGAACATCCTAGTAACCCCAAAACAAAGATTTTTGCCATTGACTGACTGAAAAATGGAGAGCCAATGAGAGCAAGATACAGGGCAGTGGGCAGATTGTTATTTTGCAAACTATAGAGAGCCGCCCGGAGCATCTGCAGAGTATCACAATGGCAAACACATCATAGCCTTGTAGAAACCCTGTAAAAGAGGGAGCAGGGTTTGCACAGCCAAGTAGTACTATTAAAACAAATTTCCTTCCTATACTATTGTTCTGACGGAGGCGAATGCATCATGGGAAAAGCCTTATAGTGTGAAAGGAGGCCAGCAGGACACTTTCATGTTCATCTGGCAGTGGATTCTTGACTTGCTGCATTTGTTTTACAGTGGGACAGTATCCTGTTGCCTTTGTTTGGTTTGACACATGCGCACACACATACAAACACACACACACACACACACACATCCCTCAGGAGCGAGTGCACTCTTCTGACCCACATCTCCACGGGTCGTCCTCATTGTTTGTTTGGTGAAGACAGGACAGTGAGTGTGTGCCATTATAAACCCAGAATGAGCTCCTGTCCTTAGAAGACTCCTTTTATGTTTTTTTTTAGAAGATACGGAGGTCTCAACTGTCCCTAGAATGTGTTTATTTAGGGTCCCACGAAATTAAAATAAAGTTAAGCCATAAGCACGCGCACAACGACTACATCGCACCCACCCCCGTCTTCACTTATGAGGGGGGCCCCGCCGTAAATGTTGTGAGTGAGCCCACGCATATTGCGCTATGCTACTGACTGAAACCCGAATGGACACAAGATTGTCACAGGAATCAGTCAAGTTTGGTGAAGGAAAAATAATGGTTTGGAGTTCGTTAGTCTTAGGCCCTGTTTACACTAGTGTGTTTTAGTTTTAAAACTGCTTTTTAGTATGAAAACGATCCGCGTCCACACTAGCGTTTGACCCAGCGTTTCTGAACATATCTCCGTCCACACTCCGTATATCACGTGACCATTCGCGCACTCTGGGCATGCGCGTTCAAGTATAAACAGGAAGCATGTGTCTCGCTCGGCATTTGGTTATTGTTAGTCAACAAACTTTTTTTCTTATGCCAATCCTCGGGAACAACTACTTCACTTACAAACATGTCCCACCAGGCACTGGTTCTTCCCGGTGTAACCCAAAACCGGCGTTCTAAATAGGGCTTATGCTGCTTGAAACGCGAGCGATTAGCGAGTGCTCGAACAGTAGCTTGCCTCTTGCTAATATATGCAGCTGTTGTTGTAAAAAAGGCAGAGTTGGTGCCTAAAATGGACAATAGCGCAAACAACGCTCCCATTTTTGCGTCCATGTTGTTGTTTACAGTGAAGGCTGGTCTGCCGTCTTCCGGTGGTGTTATAGTCATGTGATAGGGGCTTGACGAATAAGGGAAGGATACGCAATGACCCAAAAGCCCCAATCGAGTAGCGAATCTCAGCAGCCACGCCTCCGTTTTCAGATGTCTCCGTTTTCCCCCATTCACACTGAGACGGGGCAGCAGCGTTTTAGAATGAAAACGGCCTCTCCAGCGTTTCCAAAACGCTTCGTTTTCGGGGCTCAAAAACTCCAGCGCAGTGTGGACGGATGGCGTAACCGTAGCAAAATGTATGCGTTTTAAAACGAAAACGCATTAGTGTAAACGGGGCCTAAGGATATCTATAAGCTAGTGTGCGCCAAAACAGTGACACAACTAATATTTAGAAGGGGTAAACCTGGTAGAAACACCCATAGCTTGCTGTACTTCCGCTTCAATGGATCTTCAAACATTTTTTTGACATCACCTCAAACTTTTTCTCATCCAATCTTCTGACCAATCAAATGCTCTATAGTATCTGACATGCCCCGCCCTCTTCCATATGCTTCTCAATTGATGCGCTTGATCTCAACCGCTCTCACTTGCAGAGCTGTGATGAAAACTAAACACTTAGCTGTTTTTTTAAGAGCCCCTACACTATTTTGCATTAAAAATGTCATATTTTGGTTTTGGGGGGTCTCCAGCATGGAATGGGGCTGATCTGCATGGAAGGTCAAAAAACACTTTCATTGTCTTATAATATGCATTTATTTTTACCTAATGATCTCAGCGACTCCCATATGATTTGTTCAGCGGTTCATTTGTTCCCAAACCCCTCCGCGATGCTAATCTGTGCTGAATGAAGCGATGACCCAGCCTGTTGTGATTGGTCGGCTGCGTTCAACGCGAGATAGAGAGAAATGCCCACCACTGCTGCAGTATGAAGTAGCAGAAAGTATGCGAGAGCCCAATGCAGGAATGCAATAAAGCGATGCAGTTAAACATCAGCATATTACTCTACTCTTAAACCTAACCCCAAGTAATAATGACAAACATTCAGTAGTAATCCACACTGTGGCTAAAGTTGAACTATTTTGAACATTAACCACATCGCGCGTGTGAGGAACAGCTGATGGTGGCCATGGCAAAGGCAAACAGCAGAGGATCACGAGTCGAGAAACACATTTAAATCAGTAAAGGAAGAAGCGCGCGTCATGTTTTTTTACATGTTTTTGGACGTGATATGTGAACAGCCCCATACAGATTTAACCTGAGAGATACAATACAAGCACTGATCTATAATAGCCACACGGGGCGATTACAACTTATAACACACAATTAAACACATATTTTGCAAACTACCAATAAAGAGGCAACAATTTTAATCACACTTGCATGTTATGATCCAGAGGAGGAAGAAACTGGTCCATAACAGTAACAGTTACTGACAAAGTCCCTGTCAAAGTCTAACAAAGTCCCATAGTCTCTGGTTCTCTTTCAGTAGCAAACGGCCGGCGAGTCCCACGTTGCAGCGTAGGTTATTGTATCAATCGTCAGAGAAATGACAGGGACAAACACAGCACTAGGTTGACTATACTGTGGTATTTTTGTGAACTTTAACCCTTTATTCCCTGCAGCCTAATCTCCATCTGTCAGTGATTGTCATCTTCGCATCATGATCAGTCCCGTGATCCTCCGTGCTTCTGCTAGGGTCTGAAGGGAAAGCGCATTCACATTTTACAGGAACTGGAACTACATATTTGGTGATGTACCATGTCGACGTCAATGCGATCAAACAAAAGATCCGAACCCAACTCGATTCATTTATTCAACTCTGAGTCAACTATTTTGCTAAAGAATCAATAGTTTTAAACAGTGCATTTCAGATTTAACCCTCAGCTGGATGTTTTCATTCACTTAGAGCTGTGTTACACACTGCATGGAAGCTCATTTTCAAAAACCCATAATAGGTGCTCTTTAATGTTTGCTATTTTATCTCGAGGCTCCCCTTGTGGTTCATAAGCGCAATTGCTTGCTACCAACAAAGCAGATCGCACTGTTCTGCTCATTGCCATTTCTATATATGTCCATGGTTCCGGTGGCAGGGCTGTGTGTTTTACAGGTCACTCACCCACAGTTGCATGCGTGAATTTGAGCAAATCTGGCAGCAGTAGAATGAATCCAGTTATTGTGCCGCTGATTAAATTAAAAGGGATATAAAAATGTATAGTGCTGCTTTAAGAAAACACTTGTGCAAATAAAAATGACTAACAAAAACATAATCAATTTGACAACACGTGCAAATACAGAAACACACAGGGAATTAGGGGGCCCCAACCAATGCCAAGAAGTCGATATTAATCATGGGTGTTGCTAGGCCTATGTTAGGGGGGCTGTAGCCCCGCTATATTTCTACTCAGCCCCCCTAAAACCGATCAGCTCATAAACTGTAGAGCAAATTATCATCTCTGTCCCCTTTAAATCTGAAATGAAGACGACGGCAGAATTCGGCTCCTCCCCGACTTTCGTTTTTCATTTGATCAGTAAACCACAGCAGTGCAGAGCGAGAGAACGAGGTGTGTGTTTATCCAGAAATTGTTATAAAATATGCTTATCCGCAGTTCTTTGCTGTGGATACACTTGTATCACTTGTACCACAATGTCATACAGGAGTAATCGGGTTTTCAATCTACTGTTTCCTCAGTGCTCGCCTCATAATCACAGCTGTTTCCTCCAGCGAACATGTAACTCTAAACAAACCATTTTAGCATTATTGCCTACCATTATAAAACACATGACAGTGCATGTGGCATTATCTGTACCACAGTCATGCACAGAGAGGATTAAACACAGTGACAGAAACACTTAGTGAATGTACTCGACTGACAGAGACAGAAACATCATGTTTTGTCATTCATTTTCTTTTCGGCTTAGTCCCTTTATTAATCTTTATTAATTGGACTTGTGGGGGAAACCGGAGCACCTGGAGGAAACCCATGCAACCACGGGGAGAACATGCAAACTTCACACAGAAATGCCAACTGACACAGCCGAGGCTCGAACCGAGGCTCTTGCTGTGAGGCTCTTGCTGTGCTACTCACTACGCCACCGTGGCACCCTATCATGTGTTATCTTGTATTAAAAATATTTCCTATTTTAATATTATGATTCAGTTCGTGAAATATGTGAATTAGTTCAAAATATATATATTTATATGTATGCCATTTAATTAGAGAAGTGGCAGTTTTATTTATTAAACTTGGAAACAAAAATTACACTTCAACATATGAAGTGGCTTTTACTACAGTTAACAGGTTTGTTGAGCCTGTTTGGCTCGTTCAGAACTCAAATGACCATGCACATATATACAACACGGTAGAATACTGCTTGTTTAGCATACAACCCTACCATATTAGTCAAACATTAAGTGTATTACTTTTAAATTATTACTTATAAACACATTAGGGTTATATATATATTTTTTTTTTCATAAGGAGCTGAGCCCCCCCTAAAATTAAAATCCTAAAATCGCCCCTGCCTTACAGTAATGAAATGATCAGTCAAAACCAGTTATATCCCACTTAAAGCAGCTAAAACCAGCTTTGAACTGAACAAAACACTTCTAAAATCAGACTGGTCGACCAGCTAAACCAGCTTAGGCTGTTTGTTTGTTTTTTTGTTTTTATCAGCAGGCAATGTATATTTTTTCATTCATGTTCATGTTCAAATGTTCATTTCATTCATTCATGTTCAAATGTCGTGTTTCAGTGGATGTCCACAGCACAAATCCCCCTGCAAATATCACACCACAGGACAGGACCGATACAGGAAATTCAGGTATTGCAGTGTTTACTCATCTGTTCGTTCACTTCAAATGTTCTGTCCTATCATCTCTTTGTCTTTTACTTGTTCATCCATGTTGTTCTTTAAGAATCTATTTATTTTAAAACATATCTAGACTTCTAGCTTTCATCTATTTGTTCACTAGTTCTGTATTGAACAGATGTTTCATATTCCCGTTACTGATGCTGAGCATGTTTGGATTGGTGTTTATTATAATTGTGACGACTCCACCAGTTCTGCTAATATCACTACTCAGAAAACAGACTTTGATGGTTTCTCTTCCTCTCTCTGTTCCTTTCTTTTGTATAAATATGAAGAGTGTTTTTAATCAGGTGTTGTATCAGCTTGTTTCTCTTCTCCCCACAGAATCTCACCTCGGGTTGATGACGGTGCTGATGGTGGTGTGTGTTTGCACATTTCTGCTGGTGTGTCCGTTCGGTGTGTTTAAAGTGTTAACATCGTCCAGCATCTGCAAGCTGTCAGGTGAGACCACTGCATGAGACTTTCTACACCACATTTATTAACAGATCTATAATTTCTTCTTCTTTTTTTGCTCCAGCTTCTGTGTCGTACCACACCAGGAATACATCAGCTCAAGTTACTGTAAGTCCTTAAATAATCTTACATGTAGGATTCACACCCAGCCAGCAACTACATGTGGGGCCCAGATGAGGGCTTCATGGGCGGCAAATGCGGCCCTGTTATGGGCTTGCACCCGGGATCCACATTGGGGCCAGCCGTGGAAGCCCAGACGTACTAAATCTGAGACCTGTAAGGGTATTGCATGGGTCCTAACTGGGCAATTCATGCCAAACCCATTTGGGCCCCACCTGCCCAAATGGGTTTAAAGTGGGCTTGCACCCGGGATTCACATGGGGGCCAGCAGTGGATGCCCAAATGGGTTTCAAGAGGGATCTGTAAGAGTCTTATGTGGGTCTTAACCGGGCAATACATGTCAGACCCATTTGGGCCCCACCAGTCTGAAGGGGTTTAAAGTGGGTTTGCACCAAGGATCCAC
>CAIGQQ010016148.1:0-10731 GCA_903798035.1 Danio albolineatus | reverse complement strand
AGATAGATAGATAGATAGATAGATAGATAGATAGATAGATAGATAGAATCATTTAAAATTGAACAGTCTTTGAAGCAAGAAACATTCATTGATTATTTATTTATTTAATCATTCATTCATTTATTCATTTCACTCTGTTATTTATTTATTTATTTATTATTTTTTATTTTATCATTCATTCATTTTACTCTGTTTTTATTTATTCATTCATTCATTCATTCATTTTCTTTCTGGCTTACTCCCTCTATTAATCAGAGGTCGCCACATCGGAATGAACCGCCAACTTATCCACGATATATGTATTATTATTTTTATTATTATTATTATTATTATTGTTATTATTATTATTATTATTATTATTATTATTATTATTATTCATTCATTCATTCATTCATTCATTTTCTTGTCAGCTTAGTCCCTTTATTAATCCGGGGTCGCCACAGCGGAATGAACCTCCAACTTATCCAGTTTTTTTTTTACGCAGCGGATCACTGGGAAACATCCACACATTCTCATTCACACACACACACACTGCGGACAATTTAGCTTACCCAATTCACCTCTACCGCCTGTCTTTGGACCACAGGGAGAACATGCAAACTCCACACAGAAAAGCTAACTGACCCAGCCGAGGCTCGAACCAGCGACCTTCTTGCTGTAATTAATAATAATAATTAATTTTAACGGTTGTGTTTTATATTTATATGTGTTTTTATATATACTGTAAAGTAGAGGCCAGAATAATAGGTCAGAGGTCAGAATATGCTACCCAGCGGATGCCCTTCAAGCCGCAACCCAACGCTGAGAAATACACTTTCATTCACACTCACACACTACAACCATTTAGCTTAACCAATTCACCTATAGCATGTCTTTGGACTTGTGGGGGAAACCGGAGCACCCGGAGGAAACCCACGTGACCACGGGGAGAACATGCAAACTCCACACAGTAACGGCAACTGGCCCAGCCGAGGCTCGAACCAGTGACCACCTTGCTATGAGGCGATTTTGCAACCCACTGTGCCACGATGACATATTATATTATATTATATTATATTATATTATATTATATTATATTATATTATATTATATTATATTATATTATATTATATTATTCATTCATTCATTCATTCATTTTCTTTTCGGCTTAGTCCCTTTATTAATCCGGGGTCGCCACAGCGGAATGAACCGCCAACTTATCCGGCATTTGTTTTACGCAGCGGATGCCCTTCCAGCCACAACCCATCTCTGGGAAATATATTATATTATGTTATATGTTATTATATTATATTATATTATATTATATTATATTATATTATATTATCATTTATATTTAATAATAATTATTGTTTTATATATTTTTTTTAAATATTAGAAAAATATTATATAGAAAGATTTCCTATTATATTATTTATATTATGCAGGATATTATGCAGAAAAACAACAACATATGGGACAGTTTAATTAAGTTACCAAGTAAGTTTTCATGTAAAATACACAAAACACACACAAAAAAAAATTGAAATGAGTAAAACTAATAAAACTGTTAATCACAATCATATTTGTCTAATCATTAATCATCATAGTACAATCAGTTTTGCATTCTTATTCTAAACATCAAGCGTCTGTTATAGTCTTTATAGTCGTAATGTGCAGTGTCTGTATGTAAACTAACAGAATACGAGCACATTCACAGCAACACGTGTGAAACTACAGCCCTTCTGCATAAAACAGGCTTAACCTCAGAAGCAGACCTTTAATCAGTCTTCCACACTCATGGAGCAAAGACTGAGAATGAAACACGGAAACAGCAGTCCGATAAAAGGACTTACATCTGGGAGAAAAGGAAAGAGGATGGTGATTTTTCTCAATCCGCTTAAAGCAAAGAGTAAAGCTCATTTTCCTTATCGGCGCTCAGAAAGGCAGAGAATCGATACTATGCATATTTCCCCTTTTATCTGCTCCTTCGTTTGAAATGTATTACATTTTGCACAATTTCAGCTCATATGCATATAAGTGCACTATTTCAATATTGAGCTGTTCTATGCTTATGCTGAAGAGCTTGTATTTAATTACACAGTTGGGTGGTAGCGGTGCGTCTGTTGGCGATTTGGTTCAGTGTTTTACTGTTTCTAGTTTTGGCATTGACTGGATTTGGAATTCACTCACTCCAAAGCCCAGTACGCACCATCGCCGCTTATTCTGCTGTGTAAAGAGACATAAAGGGGAGACAACTATACACTACCTGACAAAAGTCTTGTCGTCGATCCCTGTTGTAAGAGTAACAGATAAATAACTTGACTTCTTGTTGATCATTTGGAAAAGTGTCACAAGGCAATTTTTTCCGATGAATCATCTGTTGATCTGTATCCCAATCATCTCAAATACTGCAGAAGACCAATTGGAACCCAAGATTCTCACAGTAATCAGTCACGTTTGGTTAAGGAAAATCATGGTTTGGCATTACATTCAGTATTGGGGCATGGATGGCAACATCAACAGCCTGAGGTATCAAGACATTTGTGCTGCCCATTACATTACAAACCACAGGAGAGGGTAAATTATTCAGCAGGATAGAACTCCTTCCTGAAATCAAAGAAGGTCAAGGCGATCCAGGATTGGCCAGCCCAATCACCAGACATGAACATTATTGAGCATGTCTCAGCTAAGAAGAAGGAGGAGGCACTGAAGATGAATTCAAAGAATCTTGATGAACTCTGGAAGTCCTGCTTTCTTTGTCATTCCAGATGAGTTTATTTATAAGTTATTTAAATCATTGCAGAGATGTATGGATGCAGTCCTCCAAGCTCATACACAATATATTTTTTTTTCTACTGCACCATGACTATATTCTATACTGTACATTATTTTTGTTAAGTGACAAGACTTCTGTCTAAGCAAAGTCAGACCTTTTTTTCCTAATTAAATATTTAAAAATAAAGCCATGATCATATTTTATTATGGTTAAATAAGCGTAATCTAGCGGCCTTTGATACAAAATTATGAACTAGAATTCAAGTTAATATTTGTTGTTCCTAAAACTTGGATAGGTGACTACTTTTGTCAGGTAGCGTAAGGTTTAAAATTTTATGTACTTTCATTATGACAAAGATAAAAAATCAGTTGTTAGGAATTAGTTATTAAAACAATTTGTTTAGAAATGTGTTGAAAAACATATTTTCGTTAGAAAACAGAAATTGGCTAATAATGCTGTTTTAGATGGCATTTATATATTTTTTTCAACTAAAAACATCACAATTTTTCATTGTTTTGGCCACTGATTTCTATCGAGAATGTTTTTTCATCCCGCACATGAACCATGTCTGACAGAAGTCAACAGCTTTCACACGTCTTTCAAAATTGATGTTGTGCATCACAATTGCACTTCGCGACCCACTCAAAACACTTCTGCGAGACCCATTTCGGGTCACGACCCACCATTTGAGAAACACTGTTCTAGACCGTTAAAAAAACAGCAAATAACTGTTTAAAATGATATTTATATTTTCCCAACCATGAAACTTGCGAAATATTGTTCTACACCATTGGAACGTGTCAGTGGCTACGTTTAAAACCAGTTCAAATTATGTGTTTGTTCAGAAATTATAGGGTCAGTTCATCATAAAATGAAAATGTTATTAATTACTCACGCCAAGTCTTTCCAGTATTCTGAGACATTCATTCATCTTCATAAAATGTATTTTAATATTGATATGTTTGATATCTGAGAGCTTTTGTACATCAAAAAAACTGTAAAAATGACATTGTTTGCCTATGCCTTACCCATTAGATCAGGTTAGGAATCTATAATAAACATGTACCCTGATTCGTAGTAGTATCCGAATCTGTATCCGTAGTAGTGTATCCACACGACTGATCAGCTGACTCATGTTTGCCTTGTTTACTTCTGGTTGCTAGGCTACCAATACTACAGTCAGTAGTATAGTGTCTGTTGTCAACCTTAACTAAATAGACCCTTTTCACATTTCTGGGTTTCTCAGTAGCAGAAGTCGTCATAGTTGGGAAGCGCAGTGAATGGGAGAATATCACAAAAAATTTTTTTACAATCTTATTAGCTCAAATAACAAAAGAAAAACGATCCACAATGGTGTTATAAAGACTTTCAGAAAAGGAAAAAAATTGTGTAAGATTGATGACGCCTAATTTACTGTCCTGAAGTGTCTCCCACAAGCGGTTATTCGGGTTTTTTTTTTGCAATTTGAAGCGAAGATGATATTCTACATACATTAATACATATTAATGTTCATATGTTTTGTAAAAAATCTGAATTGTAAAATCTTAAATTTAAAACTGATCGTTGAACGCGTCATAACAGGCTTGCGAAAAGGGTCCAGAGTCTTTATTACAATAAAATAGCAAAAAATAACAGTGAGAGCAGTGCTGGTGGCCAAGTAATGTCACTGGATCATTGGGATTTGTGTGTATTAGGTTAAAAAATCTAAAAAAGCAGATCAATTTGAATGTAACATGTACGTAGGAGCAGATATGTAGGTGAACGAAGTAGGAATTTATTCATTTATTTATGTTTTTTGACCACAAAAGTATTCTTGGAGCTTTGGATGACTATATTTGAACCACTCATGAAGTCACATGAAAACATGAACGGTCACGACAGGAGGAAAACGGGGTGGGTTGGACAGCGGGTGAACAAATCCAGGATATATGCGGGAGCGGTCAGGTTCGGACTAATACCTGGCAGGAGCGGGATTAAAAATTTAGTCCCGCGCAGATCTCTAGTTGAAACGTCCTATTATTGTAAACTAAGGTTTAATTCATTTTGCTGTAGAAAGTACAATATAAAGGGAATTGTAACTGCATTTTCAAGAGGAAACTGATTTCTAGTAACAGTTATAATTTTTAAACTTTAAAATATTATTGAAGAGAGACAGCTGGAGAGCCATAGGTTCCCTACCCCTGGGCTAAAAGGGGTAGATAGCCCTTCAAACGTAGATATTTCTTTAGGACCACACTTGAAACTAAGGGTAAGAAAATTTCCCAGAATACACCAGCTACAACAGCAGCATGGCTGCACACGGAAGTAAGGAGATGCACAAATAAGTATTTTTATGTCATTATTACGAATATATACAACAAAAAAGCATGTTTTAATACATTCATAATGCTGTTCGTGTTTTAACGTCATGCTTTTTTAAAAAACGTTAAAATAAACCCCCCCCCGCTAAATTTCACTATCTGATAATAACTCCTGTACAGCAGTCCCACAACATTCTGTCACTTGATGACACTCGAATACCCTGTCCGAAAAGTCCAGTGGCTGCATGGCCTTTTTTCAGTGTCTGCTATAATGTTAATGTTGTTTTTGAATGTTTACATAGATGAATATATGGCCTTGATGTAAAAGTACAGTACAGCTATGAGCTTATTGCCACATTACTGTATATCATTATGATACCATGATATCATTTCCTGCAGATATAAAACAAAAGATAATACAACTGGAATAACTACAGCAGTCACGATCGTCGATCTCATGTGAAGTAAAAGATTGCGATGACATATCATGACGTGTGAAGGTGTTGTAGTGCTGTCCCATTTCTTAGGGGTACAATTTGAAGCCCTTCCCCTTCACACTCTGTTTCAAGAGCCAAGGGGAAGAAATAGGGGTACAGCCTTAGGGGTTGAGCCTTAATGTATTAACTAACAAACAATGAATAATATGTTTTAACATAATATATTCACCTTTGAGGGCGCCACAGTGGCGTATTGGGTAGCACAATCGCCTCACAACAAGAAGGTCGCTGGTTTGAAGTCAGTTGACATTTCTGCGTGAAGTTTGCATGTTCTTCTCGTGGTCATGTGGGTTTCCTCTGGGTGCTCCAAAGACATGTGGTATAGGTGAATTAGGTTGGATAAAAATTGTCTGTAGTGTATGTGTGAATGAGTGTGTATGGATGTTTCCCAGAGATGAGTTGCAGCTGGAAGGGCATCCACTGCGTAGAACATATGCTGGATAAGTTGGCGGTTCATTCCGCTGTGGCGACCCCCGATTAATAAAGGGACTAAGCCGAAAAGAAAATGAATGAATGAATGAATATTCACCTTTGTTAATCCTAAAGAAAATAAAACAGTTGATGGTAAGTTCTCGCTAGTCCATTAACTTATGAAAGCAAGCATGAATTTGGATTTTAATATATTGCAGTGCATCTTTGTTTCTCGAACTTCTAACTGTCATTTGTAATACTAGTTCCGTTTATGTGTTTTTCATAATTGCCACATTATATCTCAATCAAGAAATCAGCTCATATTTGTGACTTTATACCTTACAAATGCTTAAACATTGAGCATTATGACTTCATTATCAAAAACTGTGATGAAAACAATGAAAACCTCAGACTGGGCTTTGTGATGGAGACACAGTATTGGTTTGGTTAGGTGATAAATTTACCTCATTGTTGTCAAAGCTCTCTATTTCTCACTTAGCTGTTATATCAAGCATTGCCACTGGCAATTTCAAACTGTGTAACTAAATTGTTTCTTGATTGGCTCGCCGGTTTGCAATAGAAGTAGAAAGCGGAAGTCAATTATGCGATTATTTTGCACCAGTGTCCGCCGATTTACTGGAGAAATATTTACAAACGGCTTTGACAGACTGCTGGCTGGAAGCACTTTGCATTAAATAACCACACAAATGTAATTAAGTTTTGTGTGGCTCGGTTTGATTGTTGCTGAATGGAGCGCATGGGACCATTGTAGAGCTCAGACTGCTCGCTGTTTGTTGCTATATGAAGCATGTGACAGTTTCTCGGTCACTTTTTTCTCTCTCCATTTGCACCAAGTGTGTTGAACTGTCATTGAACTGGGAGTCCATCTATTTGCTCAGCGCAGAAGCAATTTTGCTCCATGCACTTTCATGCCAAGAACACATACTCTGTGACACCTAATAGGCTTCTCCTGAGGTTTGAAACAGCGGAGAGGGACACACTTCAAAGATAACCCTGAATCGCAGCTAGCTAGCTGTAAATAAATGCTGTTCGGATGATTGGCTCTGGCTCGAAAGTCAAACCTGGCTTCAGCTCAGGCTTAAACTCGCTGGTATTAAAGGTAAATTAATAAAGGAACCTTTTTGCTGAACTTGCTCACTTTTGGCGCAGCTGGAAATTTAATTATGTGTTAACTGTTTACTCAGTTTTTTACAGACTTCTTGAAATGGATTCTATATAGCAATTCAACTGATAACAGAATGAAAGCCAACAAGGAAATCAAACCGTTCATTCATTTTCCTTCAGCTTAGTCCCTTTATTAATCTAGGGTCACCACAGTAGATGAATCGCCAACTTATCCATTATATGTTTTACACAGCGTATGCCCTTTTAGCTGCAACCCAGTACTGGGAAACACACGCATTCACAATAATATACTATGGCCAATTTGAGTTTGTTCAGTTCTCCTATAGCGCATATGTTTGGGCTGTTTGGGAAACAGAGCACCTGGAGAAAACCCATGCGAACACAGGGAGAGCATGTAAACGCCACATAGAAACGCTTTCTGGCCCAGCCAGGACTTGAACCAGCGACCTTCTTGCTGTGAGGGAGCTCTGGAAATCAAATCAAATGTTTGTAATATGTGACCCTGCGCCACAAAACCAGTCCATTATATGGTTTGTTAGGCTAGAACAATATTTGGCAGAGATACAGAGATTCAACTAATTTGATTAACTGGAATCTGAGTATGCAAAAAATATATATATTATATTATATTATATTATATTATATTATATTATATTATATTATATTATATTATATTTTATTAATAATATTTATTATATTATATTATATTTATGGCTGTCAAAATTAGCGCGTTAACGCACACCGATTAATTTGAAATATTTAACGCATTAAAAACAATTTACGCATTTAACGCAGTGGCAGTTTTTTTTTTTTTTGTTTCCTGTTGTGGCAGACGTGTGTTCAGCGCGGGCGCGTCCAAAGAGGCGACCTAGGCGGCCGACAAGGGCGGCAGTGACCTACCCCCTCCATCCCGGTCCTCACGTTCATTCGCGAACCGGTCACTTTCTTTTTCACTTTCGGGTTGAGGGCGGCGTGATCACCATTCGCTTAGAGCACCTGTTCAGCTTGCTCTGACCCTGCATGTGTTTAATGAGCAAAGGAATATGGATAAAGGATAATATGGATCCATGTAAATGTACTCAGTGAAAGTGCCAGATGATGTCACAAGCTGTCAAATGCCCATTCCTCTCTAAGTTGATTCCAAGCACCCTCAAATGTTTTATTAAGTTTGACGTGTTTCCCCCCTACACGCAACTTTTGTAAAGCGTCTGCTTCGCGTTGCTGTATCAGAATCCTTGCTTGAGAAATACTGTAGTCGTGCGTGGTGATGATCTGAAGCGAGTGCACTGTACTGCAATCTCTCTCTCTCTGTCTGTGTGTGTGTGTGCATGCATGCGTGTGTGTTGTCACCCGATAATGTCAACAGACTGAACTGTCTTAGCAACAGGCTAATTGTTGAGGAGGACTAAGCAAAATTTATTCTACTTTATAATTAGTGTTCTCAACTCGCAAAATAACTTTACAATGAATACAATTGTTTGTATTCAATACTTTATTATAATTTTCTTTCTTCCAATTTCCATATTTGCAATGCCTGTATTTTTGATTTTTTTAGTAGTTCACTTTGAATGCAACATGAAAATAATTAAGCTTGTTATTGGCATTGATTGTTTTAAAATTCAAATGGCACTTACATGCCTGTGCTTTTATTTCTGTAATAAAAGCGGCTTTTTGTGATTAATCATGATTAATCACAAAAAAAAGTTATTAATTAGTTATTTTTTTAATAAATTGACAGCTCTAATTATATTATATTATATGAACTTTTGAATAAATTTGGAACTTTTGGGACCATGGTCTGGCTAAATCTGGCTGATAGCCGTGCGATATTCTACAATATCAGCATTTGTACAGCCTTCTCACCCTTGTGTATTACTCCGCCCACATAGAGTAACAGCAGAACAATAGACTCACTACAATTTGACTAATATTGCGTCTATTGGACAACATCGAGTCTTTTTTCAGCGAGAACGTAGTTGTTTAGACTGTGACTATGCAGTTTATTTATAAGGATAGTGCCTAATTTAAATATTCATAATTTCAGAGATATTAGCTTTAGCCTGTCATTAAGCAGAGCAAAGTTGGTTGATGTTCTACCACAAGATGGTGACAGAAACTGCATAATAAGTCCTTAGAGGAGTATAACTTAGGAAAAAAAATTAAATTACAGCTAATTTAATCATTATAAAACAGGTAAGTATCACTCTAAGTCGATCTCTCTCTTTTGTATGTTGTAGTGCTGTATTTATACCATAGTAATCTGGTAGTGTTTGCTTTGGCTTATTCTGGGTTAAATATTGTGCTCTCCTGCTTGCAACAGAGAAATACTAAGAAATGTCTCTAGACTGATAGCATTTCATTCCGTTCAGCCTTATATTCTTGATAAAAATGTGCTCAAAATCACCTGTTTTGTCATCACTTTAAAAATTACGCTAGAGAATCATTCAAATACTATTTAGCTCTAAAGTTATGTTTGTGAAGTAGCATCGGTTTCTGCTGTTCTGACGTCAGCTGCAGATGTGAAGGAATGGCGGAAGAAAGTAGTTCCTTATACAAATGGATTTTTGAGACTCTCCGTGTTTGATTTAATTTTTTTGTATACAAGATTATGCCATTGAACTGCACTGGTGGGACACTAAGGCACATGCCAATGCACGCAGATATACAGCAATATCAAACTGCTACTCACGTTATATTGCTAATGTATATTAAAATTCAGTCAAAAGTCAGTAATAGACAGCAACAACTCTTCATTTAATAACTTTGTTAATCATCCTTTAACTATTGTTTTGGTTATTTAAACCTACTATTACACAAATCTTTAGCCCTAGGGGCAAAGTGGATTAAATCTGCTGCTTTATGCACAGGAAAGACACATGGCATTATCTCCCATAATACTTTGCGCCACAGGGTTTCTTCATCGTGAGCAAAGACTAGTATCTTTGCGACTCTTGAGCTTTGTGTAGGGCGTTTGGTTTCACAGCAGGAGCTTCTATGTTAATTCCTAACATCGCGCCGGCCCAACACTCACTCTGTAATCACAGCCTGGACAAAGTGCACTACTGCTCAGTTCAACTCTTTCAGTAATGTAGGGTTTCTTCTTTTCGTCCCCTGCCTCTTAGAAAGCTTTTTTTCTTTGGAGTGAAGGACTGAGATGGACTGCAAAAATGGCTGGGGTACAGCAGGGGTGTGTGGCATATCTGTACATCTTTAATTTGAGGCTGAGGCTTCAAAGGTTTCGCTGTGAGGAATGTGTGTTGGGACTGACCGGGTGGCCAGAAACACACATACAGTACACACACACACAGCCTGTCTGTCTTCTTTAAAATCTGGAAAGAAGAGAAAAGAGCTGGCCTGATGGTCTGTTATACCAGTGGTTCCCAAAGTGGGGGTCATAGTAATAGTAATAGTCGTAATAATAATCGCTTGGCGATTTTCAAAAGTTAAATACATTTGATTAAACTATTAGAATTCCTATATTTTATTTATAACTCACAGAAGAAAAAAAGTTAATAGTTACATAAAAAAGCAACAGCATGCAAAAAAAAAAAACAATCAGCCTTTTAATGTCTTTGTGTTATGAAGCGGACAGAAACCAAGGTAAGTGAAACAATGGTGGATT
>CAIGQQ010016146.1:0-10317 GCA_903798035.1 Danio albolineatus | reverse complement strand
ATTATGAAACAATATCAATAAACAGACTGCATATTAAATCACAGAATCTTAGCTAATTAACATTTCTACCAATATAAAGTAATAACTGAAAGAAATAAAACAGCAACAACTACTGCCACTACTACTGCTGCTACTGTCTGTCTCTCTCTGTCTCTCTCTCTCTGTCTGATTGTGCTTGATGTTTAAGCACAGATCATTGCTCATAAACAATCGAGAGCTCAGCCTCGTGTCTCTGGATTGAATTAATCAGCGGCGGTGGCATTGATTAGCAGCGCCGCGTGTTTCTGACGCCCGACTGGGACTTTCAGCGAATATAAAACGCCCTCAGATGGAGAGAGTCGCTAATAAGAAGCTAAAGCAAAGCAATTGAATCCTGAAGGTGACCTCGCTAAACTGCGCTTGCACTGAAATAATGAGCGTTTCTCTGAAAGGTGAAGGTGTTCGTGTTCGATGACCGTTTACGCAGTTTGGCCTCAATTATACTAGCGGTGAGCGACTCGTAAACGCCGTCACAATCATGCACAATCATACGTTTGTTCTGCTCTTTTGTCTGAATTCAGCAGATTACGCCATTTGATTGAGTTGATTCGGCATGTCAATGGTCTGCAGAGATGAAGACAGAGGTGGGGAGTTCAAAATAATGATATAAAAATAGTCGTTGAAGCATTAATATTTTTATGAATGAGTCAATGAATCATAAATACAGCTGATAAGATGAAAAAGATTCATTTCAGGGACAAAACAAGCGTTTGTCATTATGAATGAATCACTGAATCATTTGGACAGTTGATTAATGGGAAAAGATTCATTTCATTGACATAAGTGTTTGTCTTTACGAATGAGTCACTGAATCATTTAACACATCTGATTAGTTAAGTATTCATTTCAGGGACATACTGTAACAAGTGTTTGTCTTAGAATGAATTAATAATTCAGTCATTCATTCACTTAACCATCAGCTTAACCATAATGATTCAGTTCAGGAGCAGAACAAGGGACTTTCTTTATGATTGACTCACTAAATAGTTAATTTCATAGATTAATTGAAAAGCAATGATTCATTTCAGGAACAAAACAAGTGACTATTGTTATGAATTGGTCACAGAATCAATTTAGTTGATCATTTGAATCAATTAGATTTTTTTTTTAATGATTCAAAGGTTTTCAGCTAGTTGATTCATGATTCAGTCAGTCACTCATGAAAACATGACATTTTGTTCCTAAAGTGAGACATTAATTGAGTGATTTCATTTCAGGAACAAAAAAAGGACTGTCTTTTTTGAGTGAATCATTCTTTTAATCGATTATTTGAAAAACAAAGATTCATTTGAGCACCACAAAAAGAAAAGAAGTCACTGTCTTTGAGTAAGCCACTGAATATTTTAAATCAACTAGTATAAACAATTCAATTCAGAAACAAAAATAATTGAACACAATTTTGAGGTAGTCACTGAATCAGTCACTGAATCATTCAAAAAACACTGTCTTATTGAAGGAGTCACTGAATCACTCAAACCAATTAGTTGAAACAACGATTCATATCAGGAATAAAAATGTTTGACTTTGAGTGAACCACTGAATCAGTGATTTGATTGAATCTTTTAAAAACTATTATTTTCAGAAAAACAACTATTTAATATCTTTACTAATGAGCCATAGATTCAAGTTGATAAATTGAATTAGTGATTCAGTGATTAATGCCTCACTTGCTTGGTTCCTGAAATGAATCAATCGGTTTTGATTAATCGACTGAATCAATTATTTAATGATTCATATAGATCATAATTTATTTTGTTCCTAAAGTTAATTGTTTTCACCTTTAATGGTTAAACTGATAAACTATTGTGCTAAAACTAATTAACTGAATGAATGATTCAGTGACTCAATTATGAGCTCACTTGTTTTGATTCTGAAACGACTCAATGTGTTTCAATTAATCAACTGAATCAATTATTCAATCATTCTCCCATAAAGACCATCACTTGTTTTGCTCCTAAAATGAATTATTTTAGCGTAGTGATTGAACTGATCAATTGATGTGCTTCAACTAATTAATTGAATGAATGATTCAGTGACTCACTTGCTTTGTTCCTGAATTGAATCGACGTGTTTGTTAATCGACTAATTCAATTATTCAGTGATTGACTCATAAAAACATCACTGGTTTTGTTCTTAAAATAAATAGTTTTAACATAATGATTGAACTGATTAATTGATGTGCTTCAAGTAATTAATTGAATGAATAATTCAGTGACTCACTTGCTTTGTTCCTGAATTGAATCAACGTGTTTGTTAATCGATTAATTCAATTATTTAATGATTCACTCATAAAAACGTCACTTGTTCTTAAAATGAATTGTTAACATAATGATTGAACTGATTAATTGATGTGCTTCAACTAATTAATTGAATGAATGATTCAGTGACTCACTTGCTTTGTTCCTGAATTGAGTCAATGTGTTTGTTAATCGACTAATTTAATTATTCAGTGATTCACTCATAAAGACCATCACTTGTTTTGCTCCTACAGTATGTGCAAAAGTAGTGCAAGCCTTGAAAACTCCCTCAGATGTATAATCCTGATTGTATTCCTCTCTCGTTTTCTAAATTCAGCAGATTATGTCATTTGTTTCAGTTGAGCGGCGCGTGGACGGCCTGCGGATGTTTGCAGACAGAGTTGTGGAGGCTAATGGTCATTAGTTAGCTGAAAATAACCCGATCTAAATGGACTGCCTGCCGGCTGTGTTTGATGAATATTAGCTAAACTCCAGGCGAGAGTGCTGTAATCAGCCAGTTTATCTCACCTTTCTCTTGTGTTATTAAATGTACATTCACAAATATGACAGCGTGCAGTGTAAATTTAGTCTCCGTTATGAGCATGTAGCAGTTTAGTGACCTTTTATAAGTTTGATAGAGGTTTAAATGCCTTCTGACTTGTGGTTTATTTAAAGACAATGATGGCATGTGTTAAAGCGATTCTGCATGTTTAACTAAAATGGAAAACTTGTTAAATTCTATGTATTTGAGTGACCAAACAGTGTAAATATTTTTGGTTTTTTAAAGGGTTTGTCGATTTTTAAAAAAAATAATTATTATTTTTATTATTTATTTATTTATTTTTTATTATTATTTATTTATTTATTTTTATTAACTTTATTCAGATGAACATAGAGTCTGATTTAATTAGTTTCAACTAATCGATTTTATTGTGTATTAAATCAATCATTAATTAAATTTGAAAAAAAAAGTCACTTGTTCTGCCCCTAAAATTAATCTCAGTTTCAACAAATGGATTGAATTAATGAATCAGTGACTGGTTTGAAAAAATGATTATTTGTCTTGCTAGTGGGTGAATTTATTTGTTTCGACTAGATGATTTTGTGAATCACTTATAAAAACATTTAGTTTTGTTCCTGAAATGAATATTTTAACTAATTGATTTAATGATTCATTGACTCGTTTGAACCAAGTGTTTGTTTTTCTCCAGAACGAATCAAATTGTTTAAACTAATTAATTGATAAAATGACTTTGACCCCCATACGTTTGAAAACATTTACTTTAGTTTCTGAAATGAATTTGTTTCAATGAATCCATTTAAAAAAACGATTCAATGAATCATTTTTTTAAAATGTTATTTGTTTTGCTCCTGAGTGAATCGATTGGTTTCAATGAATTAATTGAATTATTTTAACTCACTTGTGAGGACATTTACTTTTGTTTCTGAAATGAATCTTTTAACTAATTGATTTAATTACGATTCAGTGACAAAGCAGGATTTTATTTGTTTTACTCCTGAGTGAATGATTTGCTCAACTAATCAATTGAATTAATGAATCAGTGACTCATTTGAAAAATAAAGTTGTTTGATATGCTAGTGAGTGAATTTATTTGTTTCAACTAGTTAATTGAATAAATAATTGTATGACTCTCTTATAAAGATGGTTGCATTGTTTTAACTAATTGATTTAATTAGTGACTTGTTTGAAAAGGATGTTACTTGTTTTGCTAGTGAGTGAATTTATTTGTTTTAGCAAATTAATTAACTTAATTATTTTATAACACTTGTAAAGACATTTAATTTTGTTTCTGAAATGAATCTTTAAACTAATCGATTGAATCAGTGACTATCGCTTTGCTCCTGAGTGAATCAGTTTAACTAGTTAGTTGAATAAATAGTTGTATGAATTGCTTGTAAAGACATTTAGTATTGTTTCTGAAATGAATCTAATCAGTTTAATTTCTGAATCAGTGACTCGATTGAAAAGAAAGTTACTTGTTTTGCTACTGAGTGAATTTATTTGTTTCACCTAGTTAAATGAATAAATGTTGTGAATCACTTATAAAAACATTTAGTTTTGTTCCTGAAATGATTCAACTTATTGATTCAATTAATGAATCACTTATTTATAAAAACAGTGTATTGTTAGGTAAATAAATAGGTGTTTCAACTATTTAATTAAGTTCTATGATTCAGTGACTCAACTATCCAGATCCTGTGTGAATCAATGGTTCAGCTAATCGATTGAGTTATTTGATTCAGTGATTCACTCATAAAGAGTCTCTTGTTTTGTTCCTGAAAATAACAAATACTTGCTTGCAAAACCAATCGCTTGTCTTGACAGACATCTACTAATCAACTAATCAACTGAATTAACGATTCAATGACAAAGACAATCACTTGTTTTGGTTCTTCGAAAGTATTTTTTAGGTGGAATCATTAGCTAACCCCTAAAGACTTGATTTATTATCCTATGTTTTATTCCTGGAATTAATCAGTGTTTCAACTGATCAATCAAATTAATTAATTGTATGAGTAATCAATGACTTGTATGAATGAATCGTGTGAATCAACAACTCACTGACTCACTGTACAGGCAGTAAACAACTGTGTTTGAATGAATCAGTTTAATTAATGACTCATTGATTTAATCATATCACTCATAACCAAAAACATAACAAAACAGTTGTTTGCTTAAACAATTGACTTTGGGTGAGTCACTGAATCATTATATTTATTCTTTAATTGAAAAACAATGATTCATTTTATGAACAAGCACGTAACTTTCTTTATGAATGAGTCAAAGAATCAATTCAGTTCATTATTTAAATAAACAATTTCTTTCTTTCTTAAATAAATGAATGTCTTTCAACTAATTGATGATTCAGACAGTCACTTGTATTGTTCCTGAAACGAGACATTGATTCATTGAACTTTGAACAGGGATTCATTTCAAGAACAAAATAAGTGACTGTTTTTATGAGTGACTCACTGAATCATTCATTTAATCGCTTGAAGAACAGAGATTTATTTGAGGTCCAACAGCAACTCACTGACTCACTCACAGGCAGTAAACTGAGTGAACAAGTGTGTGAATCAAGAGGATGAATCAGTTTAATTAATGATTCATTGACTTAATCAGATAACTCACTCAGAATCAAAAACATAACAAAACATGTCAGTTGTCAGCTAGCGTCTCCGTGTTCCTCCGCTGCAGACAGTTAACGGAGATGAATGTGTTCGTGTAAATGACACACTGTTGCTCTGTCATTTGGGGTCTTGTGTAAAAGGTGTGTATTTTCCCATTAAAAGCCATCTTCAGTCGACAGCTGCTTGCAGGGGTTTTTTGAAGTTAGCTTCAAACCTATTTTCAACACTAACCTTCAGCTTTGTGCATGACTAGCGCTCCCGTTTGCCTGTAATTTGGCGGTTTGAAGAGGTGGATTATGGGACTGTGTGTGTGTGTGGCGGTTTGGATACAGGATTTACAGTTTGCCAAGGACAGACTTTAGAAGCATTTAGCATGGTAATTTTTTAAGCCACTAAGCGTAGCATAGCTATCTCAGGAGTTAATTAGAAACACATTTGCAGGTTTATTGGTTCCGGCGTGTAATGGATAACCTGTGTCTTAATACTAATGTTTTCTCTAATCCGTTAGCATGTCGCTTTAAGCTAATAGTTTAAAACAGTGCTGTTGTTTATGCTGTTTTCCAGTCTTGTTGTAATACCTAGAGAGGTTAGCGTATTGCGTTTAGTTATAGTTTGCACTTATACAAGTCATTAACATAAATTTGAAGTATTGCTTTATACAAATACTGCAAGTAACCATGTTGATTGGTATCAAATGGATGAGAGACCACATGTAAAAGCTAGGTTGTTGCCGGAAGTGGTGTTCGTGAGACCAGCAGGGGGCACTCAACTTGCAGTCTGTGTGGGTCCAAGCGCCCCAGTATAATGATAGGGTCTCTATACTGCTCAGTGAGCGGTGTCTTTTGGATGAGACATTAAACCTAGGTTCTGACTCTGTGGTTATTAAAAACTCCAAGATGTCCTTCAAAAAAAGAGTAGGGGTTTAACCCTGGTATTCTGGCCAAATTTACTCACTGGCCTCTGTCTATCATGGCTTTCCTTCTGCTTTATATAATAAAAAAAAAGTGGTAACACTTTATTTTGATTTTCCATTTGATTATCAGTAGACTGTCTACTTAACATTAGTTGATACTGACATTCAACAGACATTTACCTGACTAACCCTAACCCCAACCTAACAGTCTTATAATCTAATGAGAATTAGTTGCAATGTAACTTAAATTCAACAAACGGGCCATCAAAATAAAGTGTGACCAAAAAGATAGATATATTTTGAGCAAGTTATAGTCTTGATTGGTATCGAATGACTGCTTCATTATTATCTTAACAATATGCTAACCTTCAGTTTGCACTTTATATTACTGTTATTTTTTCGTTTTTACATTTAGTTTGCCCACTAAAAACTACTGTTTTAAATAACAAAAATTATACAAACTTTATTGAAAGTGACAGCTTCATTATTAGCTTAGCAATATGCTAATTTTACTACAGATTGCACTCTGTATTAATGTTCTTCTATTTTTCCTTTTTTTTTTCTCTGTTTGCCCACTGAAAACACCTGTTTGGTATAAAAAAATAATACATGTTTTATTACAAGTAACAGTCTTGATTGGTATCAAACGACAACTTCATTATTAGCTTAGCTAACAGCTTCATTGTTAGCTAAGCAATATGCTAACCTTCAGTTTTCACTGTATATTACTGTTGTTCTTCTGTTATTACATATTTAGTTTGCCCACTGAAAACCACTGTTTTGCATAAAAAATAATACAAATTATATTGCAAGTAACTGTCTTGATTTGTATCATATGACAGCTTTATTATTAGCTTAGCGATTTGCTAACTTGCTAATTTCAGTTTGCACTCTATATTCCTGTTGTTCCTCAGTTTTAACATGTTTCTCTGTTTGCCCACTAAAAACTTTTGTTTAGTTTAGTTTTAAATAAAAAAACACATTTTATAGCAAGTAACAGTCTTGATTGAAATCAAACGACAGCTTCATTATTAGCTTAACAATATGCTAATTGTACTTCAGATTGCATTCTGTATTACTGTTTTTCTATTTTTCCGGTTTTTCTCTTAGTTTGCTTACTGAAAACACCTCTATTGTATAAAAAAATAATACATATTTTATTGCAAATAACAGTCTTGATTGGTATCAAAAGACAGCTTCATTAATAGCTTTGCAAAATATGCTAACCTTCAGTTTGCACTTTATATTACTGTTGTTCTTTAGTTTTTACATTTTCTCTCAATTTTCTCACTAAAAACTGCTGTTTTAAATAAAAACTAATACACATTTTATTGAAACTAACCATCTTGGTATCAAATGACAGCTTCGTTGTTATCAGTATGCTAACCTTCAGTTTGCACTCTATATTACTGTTGTTCTTCTGTTATTACATATTTAGTTTGCCCACTGAAAACCACTGTTTTGTATAAAAAATTATACAAATTTTATTGTAAGTAACTGTCTTTTATTTGTATCAAATGACAGCTTCATTATTAGCTTAGCGATTTGCTAACTTGTTAACTTCAGTTTGCGCTCTATATTCCTGTTGTTCTTCAGTTTTTACTTTTTTCTCTGTTTACCCACTAAAAACACCTTCTGTATATACAAATAATACATATAGTTTTTTTTTCAAAGAAAAGTCTTGATTTGTATCAAATCCATCATCATTATTAGCTTAGCAATATGCTAACCTTCAGTTTGCACTCTATATTACTGTTTTACACGTTTCTCTGTTTGCCCACTAAAAACTACAGTTTTATAGCAAGTAACAGTCTTGATTGACATCAAACGACAGCTTCATTATTAGCTTAGCAATGTGCTAATTTTACTTTAGTTTGCGCTCTATATTACTGCTGTTCTTCCATTTTTAAAATTTTCCTCTTAGTTTACCCACTAAAAACTATTGTTTTGTATAAGAAAATAATACATATTTTATTGCAAGTAACAGTCTTGATTGATATCAAACGACAGCTTCATTATTAGCTTAGCAATGTGCTAATTTTACTTTAGTTTGCGCTCTATATTACTGTTGTTCTTCCATTTTTCCATTTTTCCTCTTAGTTTACGCACTAAAAACTACTGTTTTGTATAAGTAAATAATACTAATTTTATTGCAAGTTACAGTCTTAATTGATATCAAACGACAGCTTCATCATTAGCTTATCAAAATACTAACTTGCGCTATAAATTCCTGTTCTTCCATTTTTCTCTCAGTCTGCCAGCTATCTTTATTTATTTTTACTTTTTCCTCTGCGCTTGACACAGTGCATTACCTTCTCCATAAAGGTCACATACAATCTTCCCTCTTATTCTGGCTAAAAACGAATCACCTCAAATGTCTGGTAAAGACGCTGTTATGCAGGCAGCTCACTACTCTTTGAAGCAGAGTTAATGCGTTCACTTGCGCTATGTATGTCGGCTCCAATTTGGCACATCTTGACCTGCGATTCACAGTGTTGTCAAACATCCCGTAGCACCAGCGAGACCAGCGGCCGCGGTGGACATCCAGCATTACAGTAGGGCCCCCGAGGGCCAAAACACACCGGCGCCTGCATAATGAGCTCTGACAGCAGCGAGAGCTCAACCAAACCAACTTTCCACTCACAGCGAGACGAGGCATGGCAGGAAAGATGGAGAAAGTGAGAGAAATGTCACTTCCGTCAAGGGGACAAGCTGTTGGAGATGCTCAGGCATGAAACTCACACACACACACACTTTCCTCAAAGCTCCCCCGTAGCAATGGCCACATGCTGCACCCAGATGCCTGATCTCCAGCATTCCTCGCTCTCCTGCAGCCATCAGGACATGTTCCCAGATATCGACGCACACACTTACAGCTTATAACCTTCAATGAGAGCTCGCTCCTCAATGGTGTCTCGCTTAGGTAAAACACAATGAGGCCTCGGGACACACTCACACACATTGAGTGTCTGGCTCTGTGCCTGGAGTCTAACAGACACAAATGTTCCTGTTTGCTCAGATTGAAGATTCCTGGGCTTGTTGTTGAATTTAAAGGAATAATTGACCTACAAATGAAGGTTGTGTCATTGTTGAAAGTTCTCTGTGACTTTGTTGGATCTGTGCAACACAAAAGCTGGTGGGAGCCTTTTGTTGCCCGTTTACTTTCATTGAAGAAAAGGACAAGGAAAGTCAGTCGTGACGTTTCGATTAGAAATGAAAATAATGAATGATGACAAATATTTAACCCTCTGGGATAAACAGAATTTTGGCCTTTTTTTGTTCATATATATACAGTATATATATATATATATATATATATTAGGGCTGTCAAAATTAGCACGTTAACGCATGGCGATTAATTTGAAACATTTAAACCGTTAAAAATTTTTTACGCATTTAACACAGTGGCAGCTTTTTTTTAGTTCCTGTTGTGGCCGACGTGAGTTCAGGGCCGGCGCGTCCAAAGAGGCGACCAAGGCGGTCGACAAGGGCGGCAAAATAGTGAGCAAACCCCCCGGTCCTCACTTTAATCCGCGACACCTACCCCCTCCCTCCCGGTCCTCACGTTCATCCGCGAACCGGTCACTTTCTTTTTCACTTTCGGGTTGAGGGCGGCGTGATCACCGTTCGCCTAGAGCACCAGTTCAGCTTGCTCCGGCCCTGCGTGTGTTTAATGAGCAAAGGAATATGGATAAAGGATAATATGGATCCATGTAAATGTACTCAGTGAAAGTGCCAGATGATGTCACAAGCTGTCAAAAACAGCCCATTCCTCTCTAAGTTGATTCCAAGCGCCCTCAAATGTTTCATTAAGTTTGACGTGTTTCCCCCCTACACGCAACTTTTGTAAAGCGTCGGCTTCGTGTTGCTGTATCAGAATCCTTGCTTGAGAAATACAGCCGTAGTCGTGCTTGGTGATGATTTGAAGGGAATGCGCTGTATATATATGTGTATGTATATATATATATATATATG
>CAIGQQ010016137.1:0-25921 GCA_903798035.1 Danio albolineatus | reverse complement strand
ACAAACAAACAAACAAACAAACAAACAAACAAACAAACAAACAAACAAGCAAGAATTCAAATTTAAAGTGACACTTCACCCAAACAAATAAATTCTATCATTAATGACTCTCCCTTCCGAGCCTGTTTCAGTTTCTTTCTTATGTTGAACACAAAAGGAGATGTTTTATAGAATGTTGGTACCCATCGACTTCCATATTTTTCTCTTCTCTATGGATGCCTGGAATGGCTACTGGTTTCCACATTCTTCTTCTACAGAAAAAATAAGCCATACAGATTTGAAACCACATTTGTTTTTGGGAAGTTGTGAGGACCTTTTCATTTTGTGGTGATCTCTGAAAACACTCAAATATATTTTTAAGTATAACTCTGCTATTGTTTGTCAGAGTACAGTAGGTATATAGTAGTGGTCAACAATTTGGAAACATAAAGTATTTTGAATGCTTTGAAGTCTCAAAATTGATCAAAGATAATAAATAGTATTACAATTAAAAATTACCCTTTTCAATATTGAAAGTCACATGATTTGCATACATTCTTTTATTAAGCTGATTTGCTAGTCTATAGTCAATTTTTATTCCCCCACGTCATCTGGACTGAACACATTGCAACAATTAATAATAATAATCATAATAAAAGCACACAGTCTGAAGATTAGATGAGCCTCAGACACACAATCAGCAGCTTGGCCCTGAATGTCAGCAAGAGAAACTGAAGGTTTTCTTGCTGAAAAGAAAGCGCTTACAGAGACACACACAAAAAAAAGTGTCTGGTGATGTAACGGTGGAAATGGCGAGCTGCTCTGCTGAGCTGGAGACCGCACTGAAGGAGGTGTTGTGACAGCTCCGCTTTAGCTGCTGTTTGAGATTTTGACAAACAATTGTGAAGCACTATCAGAGAACACTCTTACTGATGCTGTTTACTGTTATCCACCAACATGAGTGGTGAAGTACACTCTTAAAAACCATAAGCTAGAGCAAAACACTTATTCACAGTTCAGCCTGGCCAGTTCAGCATATGTTGTATATCTTGCAGTTTATCAGTTAAAATCTATTCACCAATTCTAGGTCCAAATTAACTTGTAAGAAATGTTGATTTTTATAGATGGTGATCAACCCCCCCCCCCCCCCCCCCCCTACCCCCCATCCACCCTTTGGTGGATTTACACGAGAAGAGCGGGCTCGGATAATGCCTGTGGTTATGTTAACACATTTTCCTTTATCAAAGTATAAGGTCATAAATGGCTTAAGCAACAACTGGTCACCACAGCTAGATTTTTGCTAGATTGAAGAGTTCACACTTGATTTTTGCTGTGAGGCAACAGTGCTGACCACTGGGCCACCGTATAGAGTGAAAGGTGGAGGAGTAGGGGTGGAAGGGGGATTCTTCAAGGCGAAGGTACTAAAAGTGTTGTAAGAAACTCTGGTTATTTATAGTGAGTTAGGAATCATCTGATTGGTGAATCATTCATTAGTTAATGTGGGACCAGCCATGTTCAATCATCACGTGTTCCTCTCGAAATTTGTTTATAAATACACTTCACTTCAAGAGTTCACACTTAGCTGATGATTGATTATAAAGCAAGTTCGGCATGCTGTCCAGGGAAAGAGCCCGGAGCTCATAAAATCCTTGAGCCCAGGGCTCCCTCCCGTTTGTAGGGTGAGAGGGGAGTTTGAGCTCAGGTAGGTCATCGAGAACGCCACAAAATGCTTAGCTCGGGACAGCAGCCGCGTATTGAATGGATGGAACCGGTGCAGAGTGTGAATGGTTTCGGTTAGAGTGATCGCTGCTACTGAAGTGGTGTACTGGCAGCCGGTGTTGCAAATGCTATGTGTGCTCCTGTAGCAGTGTTTACCTGCTGTGACCGGGCGGGAGAGAGTGACAGATTTTGAATGCAGGAATGTTTGAGCTGTGCTAGAGAGACTCTATATGGCAGTGATGAAATGTCAGGATAAGCTCAGCGGAGTGTCTCTGCTGCTGCAGAGGTGCAATTGAAGTCAATATCAAAGAACTCTTATGCAAGTGTTAAAACAGCTGTGGCAGTGCTGAGGAGTGTAATAGTATGAATAAATGGAAGTGTATGTGAGCTCAGGCAGAGCGTCACTGTTGCGGCAGTGTAGCAGAGGGTAAATGAAGCTCAACGGAGCGTCTCTGTCATTTAAAAAGGTGCGATGGAAGTCAATATTAAAAGAAAAGTACGCTTCTGCAGGAACTTTTAACTGCTGTAGCAGTGCTGGGGAGGGTGTCAGTAGTGAATGGCTAAATGGAAATGTGTGTGAGCTCAGGCAGAGCGTCACTGCTGCAACAGTGGTGCAGAGGGTGAATAAGGCTCGTCGGAGCATCTGCTGTTGCAGAGGTGCAGTAGTAGTCAGTATTGGAGTGTAATGAGTGCTCCTGCAGGAATGTCAAATGCTGTCAGTGGTGATATGTAGCGATGAAAGTGAATAGGGCTCAGCTACAGCGTCAATGGCTGAGTGTAGCTCAGCGAAGCGTTTCTGCTGTTGCAGAGGTGGTCACGCAGCTCCCTCTGGGACATTGATTATTCTCAGTAGTGATATGTAGAAAGGGTGATTGTGTATGAGCTCAGCTAGAGAGTCACTGTTGCGGCAGTGGTGTAATGGGTGAGTGTAGCTCAATTGAGCATCTAGGGCATCGTTACTGGGGAAATGGTGCTACAAGGGATTGTGGTTCAGCTGAGCTGCTGCAGAGGTGCAATGTTAGTCAGTATGAAGGTAATATGCACTCCCACTGAAGCATGTACTGCTGTATTAGTGTGGGGGAGTGTGACGATAGTGATATTTGGAAATGTAAGTGTATATGAGTTTGTTTAGAGCGGCACTGCTGCGGCAATTGAAACTCTGGGCAACCCCTAAATGGGTCCGAGCTGTGGTGAATGAGAGTAGTTATGCAGAACTGCTGTAGTGGCCAGCTGCCAAAATCTTTGAAATGAGAAACGAGAGAATCAGAAATGTAATTTTTTTTTTACCTATTTTTTTTATTATAGCAAGGTACATGTACAGCAGTCATAATGAATTGTTTTAGCTGATATCCATGACATGCATCTTAATAAGGGCATGAGCAACTGTGAATGGAAGCACCCTTTGTTCATGCATAGTACGATAGCTTTGTTATTGCAATGTGCAAGGATGATAGAGGTGGGCATTTGCCCCCCTAAGTTCTAAGTTATAAAAACTTCTTAATTTGAAAAAATAAATATTTGGATGTTTTGAGTGCAGATGTGCTCAATAAAAGGGTGTCACACACACTGGATGTCCTGTCCCACACTGTGTCATTTCTTTTAGAATTGTAAACATTCTGTATAAGGATACACACATTGGCTCTACTCCTCGGAGAAAAACACATTACTCCAGTCAGGCATTTATCGGATAAGCCTGTTGCATTATGGATAATGGCAGCATTAATGTGAACTTTCTAGAACTTTTATAAAAATTTCTAGAATTTTAACAAATGCTTTGGTGCATGCGTCCATTAAAGCAGTTTTGCGCAGCTGCAAACGTCTGGACAAAAAATGTTTAGTTGTGAGCACCTGAGAGCGCTTCTGTAGTGCTACTTTTAATTTATTTTTCCACCTGTTTGAAACATTGCTGCAAAACGTTGCCACTGTAGTCTTCTTTCGCTGCTGACAATTGCTCCCAGTAAACATTCTGCATACTTTAAAGAAAGGCAATATGGAGCACGTACAAACTGACATTAAATGGCATCTATGATGCAAAATCATCTCATTTGTTAGCAGTTTTGACAGAACTGTATGTACAGTGTGTCCACATCCGTATTGGAGTGGTATAAACACAAGATGTCTTTTTTTCAAAATGTCCTGACATTAAAATAGGATCCAAATCACACAGGTGTTGAATTTAACATTTTTTTTCTTGTGTCTGTATGAGTCCCACCAGCCAAGTGTCAGGTTACACTTTCAAAAGTGTTGAATATATACACCTCTGCAGTGTAAAATATCTTACACTTAGAGTGTAAAAATGCACACCACATTAAACATTTTTAACACCTGCAGGGCAAATTGTCCAGTATATAACTCCACAGGTGTTAAATTACACTCTCTTCTGGTGTATGAAGACTTCTGTACGAGTCCCACCAGCCCAGTGTGAAAGTAACACTTTAAAAAGGGTTGAATAAATACACTTAAGCAGAGTATATTATTTTATACTACCGTGTTGACTGTATTTACTCAGTCACCTCAAGTTCCCGTATGTACAATTAACACTGATGAGGAGTAAGGAAAGGCAACACCAGAAATGCACACTGTTAAAGTCACAATTTAACCCACATCAGTGTTAAAAACAGTAAATGTACACTTGGATTTTAACACTATAACACTACAAGGGCTTACACCAGTAATCCAGCACCTCACAATTTGCTGAGCAGTGATTTTAAGGCCCACTGCAATGTGACATTGGAGTGCGGTTTTCCCCACCCACCGAATTGATTGCCAGGTGCGTCAGAAAGATGCTGGGATTAAAAGATCTGTTCCAACTCTCTGTGATCAGCTGTACCTCAAGAATGAGTTTTACAAGTTTAAAACGTTTTTTAATTTAAAAATGCATGTTTGTAATAAAGAAAAGACTGAAAGCAAAGTAAGAATGAAGACTTACTACAGCTGCATCATGTAACGTGAAATGACGCTGAGAACAGAAGTGCGGATCCAAATGCAGGTTTATTAAGAATAGTCAGGCAAGCAACAGTCAACAGAAGAGCAAACAGATGTATATGGGCAATCCAGAGTCACAGTCCAATAAACAGGCTAATGTTCAGAAGGCAGGAAAAAACAAAGCAAAGGTCTTTCACGGCAGGCAAGGCAAGGAAAACGCGTCGTATTGTTCACAGGAACAGATAAACAAGACTCCGCAAAGTCTGTGTGTTTGTGTGCTGTATAAATAGTACAACGGTCACACTTTATTTTGATGGTCTGTTAGTTGAATTAAGTTACATTGCATCCACATGCCAACTAATTCTCATTAGATTATAAGTAGACTCTCAGGTTTGAGTTAGGGTTAATGTAAGATGACATGTACTTGCAAAGTTTCTTATAGTCAGTTAAATGTCTGTTGAATGTCAGTATCAGCAGATATTAAGCAGACAGTCTACTAATACTCAAATGGACCATTAAAATAAAGTGTTACCAGTAAAACTAATCAGTTTGTAATGATCCTCTGGCTGTGAGTGTTTGCGTAATCCATGGAATTCGGAACAGGTACGTGTGAGTGCTGCATGACTGGACCTTGTAGTCCAAATACCAGCGGATTTGCATGTTTAAATAAGTCTTTAAATTGTTAAAATAGGTTACAGTACATTCTTACATTATCCAGCAGTCACATGGCTCAAGTCACACCAAAACCTTAGAAATAGAGAAATTAATTAGATTCTGATTAAATATCATGAAGAATATATACACCAGTGCATTCAGAACACAGATAGTGTCAGTATTCATTCCATGACCGGTAACGTTATGAAAAGCAATCATATTTTCGTAAACTGACAATCACTCCGTGCACATAACCGTTTATGGGATGGTTTTGCATGTAATGTATCTCATATGCATATTACATTTTTATGCTGTTTTGATTGTGCCCTGTTCTGCATAATGTGTTGTTCCGCATAACTCTAACTGTAATTGTAACTCTCTCGCACTATTACAGGCCCCCTGAGCATTTTACAAAGGTTTTATTCATTATTGGCAAACCCATGTCCTTTCCCGCAAGCATGCCATTGTGGTTTGCATTTAATAGAAGCAAACTTATCTGGCTGAATGAAATGAGCTTGTGGTAAGAGAGGGAAGAGTGAATGTTTATCTGTGAAAGAGACTCCCACCAGGGACATTATGCAGAGGGGGAACTCGATGAGCTAAAGCGAGCTAAGTTGCTGTTGGCATTTTCAGTACAAATTGTACTGTTTATCTGTGTTTTTTTTTTTTTTTTTTTTTGTCCCCTTCTCAGTTTCAGTGCCCTGAACTTTGAACGACTTACTATTTTTTAAATAATTAAAGGCTATACTATATTGTTTTCACCTTGCTCATGTGTTTGTTTTAAAATATTGTATTGAATATAATTAATTAAAGAGCCCATATTATACATTGAAAAGGGTCATATTTTGGTTTTGGGGGTCTCCAACAGCAGGCTGATATGCATGCATGGTCAAAAAACACTTTCATTGTCTTATAATCTGCATTTATTTTTACCTCATTATCCCAGCGACTCCTATATGAATCGTTCAGTGATTCATTTGTTCCAAAACCCCTCCTTCGCGCCATGCTAAACTGCGCTGATTGGACCGATGACTCAGTCTGTTGCGATAGGTCGACAGCGCTCAGCGTGAGAGAATGCCCACCACGGCTTATCAATACTGAAGGAGTCATAGCGTGTGCGTGAGCTAATCTGCCAACACTCGTTTTTATCGGGAGTCGCCCGTATTTCAGACACCTCACCCCCGAAACTAACCCCCGATTTCCCAGCATATCACTCTAATTCTTAACCAGAAGTAAAAACAGCGACATACATTCAGTATTAGTGCACACAGCGGCAAAACCGCCGAACGTGTGTAGCAGAGCTCATGGTGGCCATAGCAACGACACACAGCAGAGGAACACGAGCTCAAACGCATTTTAATCCGTAAACACAGCGGCACGCGGCGCGTTTACAACATGCTTTTAGACGCGATATGGGAATACAAGTTAACCAGAGACACTACAAGCGGTTACAAGTTACAAAACACAGTTAAATGCATCATTTACAAGCTAGAGAAAACAATGAGGCGACCGTTTTAATCGCACTTACTCACACTTGCTGGATATCAGACCAGGGAAATGTCCTGGTGCTCCTAATCCTCTGTTGTAAGCACTCCTCGGAGGGGGAACAGCACATGGCTGTGGTATTTCTGCAGAAACTACTAACTCTTCAAAGTCTCATCTCTGGGTTCTCTGCACACTTCCAATCTCCAGCTGAGCACAGTGCTCTTCACTGTGTTGCCAGATGTAGCTGACTTATTTCAGCCCAAACCCTCTCCAAAAGGTTTTACCTGCACAATCAAATTTAAAACCGCCCGATCTGGCAACTTTTTCCGCACCGCTGTTGTTTGTGGGTAGGGTTGGGGATTTCGAATCTGCGCGCGCATAAATGGGCGGGGCTTATGTTTCGTGTTCACGTAATGCCGAAACGGCTAAAGACTCGTTAGCAAGGCGACTCGTTTGAGGAACTATGAGTCGATTCTTTTATAGATGAATCAATAGTTTTAAACACTGTGCACTTTCAGATTTAAGCCTTAGCTGGACATTTCACTTCACTTAGAGCTGTGTGACACACAGCATACAAGCTCATTTTCAAAAACCCATAATAGGGGCTCTTTAAAACCAAAACAGCCTCTTCAGCATTTCCAAAACGCTCCATTTTTGGGGCTTGAAAACTCCGGGGAAGTGTAGACGAGAGCCATAATTGTAGCAAAACTTGCGCATTTTAAAACGGATTAGTGTAAACGGGGCCTTAAAGGTCCCATGAAGTGCTTAGAAATATGCCTTTTTATTCAATGTTTGATGTAATTTCAACCGAAACACGAAGAGAACATAGAGTAGCCCCTCCCCTTTTTATATAACAGCCAATAGCGTTTTGTTTTATCCCCACTCTGCCAATGAGAGAACTTGAGCTCAAGTGCATCAAATGAAAAGCAAATGAGAAGTGTCTTCAAGCGATACTAGAGCATTTTGGTTATATGATTTGATGAGAAACTGAAGTTTGAGGTGACGTGGATAACACCATTGATCTATTAATGCGGACGTGACACACTACAAGCTTGTTTAAATCAGTTTTAAATCTTCTAAACACAGATTTTGTCACTGCTTTGGAGCACACTAGCTTATAGATATCTTAAAAACTAACAACACTGACACCAACATTTAAAAAACAATTTTAATTTCATGGGAATAAATTAAGTTTGTTACACAATAAAACTAGTAGTGTCAATTTAACACTCATGAAGATCATATATGGTCCCAATCTATCAAGTGTTAAAAGTACACCATGTGTAGTGTTGAATTTGCTGTGTAATATTGGCACTCTAAAGTGCTGAATAAATACACGGACAGTGTAGAATGTTACACTTACTATAGTTGTCATAGTTTTACACTTGGGGCATTTACACCCACTAGTGTTGTTATTACTCTACAAGTGTCATCAAGAAAGTACACCTATCATTTTTACACACAGCAAAAATTCCAGTGTTAAATATACAGTGTGATTTTATTGGTGTTGTTCAGTGTTAAAACCGCAGTACATTTTAATCCACGAGTGTGAAAGAGTGTATATTTAAGAGTTTTTTTTTCAGTGTTAAACCTTTACCCTATTATGCAATGTATTTCCCACTAGTGATAGTAAGTCCTTTTTTTTTTTACTCGAACCGGTTCTTTCAGACAGTGATTAAACCAGTATGTTTTACGAGTCTTGATGATATAATAAATTATAAGATATAAGAAATTAGTTCTCATCAGAAGCAGTGTACTATATGCACTCATTAGCTTATATACACATGCATAATCCATTTAGATTTATTTGCTATTAAATAAAGTGAGTAATGTATGAATTAATACATTAACACTTTGAAGAGTAACACACAATACAGTTTGATGTAAAAAAATAAACTCTTACTTTGTTAAAAGAACTCTGTGAGTACTGTACAAATTTCACACTTTAGAAAGTGTTATTTTATCTCCCGAATGGAGGGAGTCATATGTACACCCAAGAAGTGTTAAGTTAAACTCAAATTGAGTTAAATATGCACAGATTTTTTTTTTTTTGCTGTGCACTGTTCTGTTTTGTATGTCAAACATATCGCGATCTTTTGCACTTGCAGTGGAAAATCACATCATTTTGCACCTTGCAACCACACTGTCAACATGCCATAGTTAACACTGTATACTGTTAATTCAACATTTTTGTATTTATTGACGCGTAACACTGCATTTTTTACTGTGTAGGTTAACTTAATCAATTTGTGTTGGGACAACATGTACTGTATGAATTGTGTGGAACCCTGCTTTTTATTTTACAGTGCCCCTTTAAACATGACAACTCCTTAATGTTACAACAAACAAAGCAATGTACAAAATTATTAATGTCACATTGACTGAACTGGATCGCATTTGTAAAGGCAACAGAAGAGAGGATTTACTGTTTGTTTTTATGGTTTGTGCTGCTGTGCTTAGATTGCATTATTTTCTTTTGAAATACTAAACAGGCCACTTAGAGCTGAGTATTTCTTGAATTTCTATGGTTTCATGGTCTCTGCGTCCAATAATTCACAGCATTGTGGTCGGTGCAAACTGCGTTGCAACTGAAAGCATTGCATGGGAAGCAGTATTTAAAGGAATGGTTCACATAAACATTCTAAGTCTTGTTATGGGGTCAAAACAAGGCATCTCATTTTGGAGTCCACATGAAATGAAATTAACAAAAGAGATTTAATCTAAAAAAGCATATTAAATGCCAGGAAAGATTGTACTTTAAATAAAAAAATAAAAGTTTGTGAAAATGAAATGTAAAAATTGGAGTTGTGAAAGTGAAAGATATGGTAAAATTCCCCTAAATGTACTTATGCCTGCTGACTTTCCCAGTAAAGTCACAACAGACCTGTAATCTATTTCCCATAACCACGTCTATTTCCGATAAGCCTTCACCAATGCTATGTCTGCAAACAAACAAAAATGTAAACACAATCCGACTGATATTGTAGACTGCATTGAGACTCAGAATCAGCACGGATCCGCATGCCTGCCAGCCGCTTCAGATGATGATGGCTTTACTCTATCAGACTGAGTTCAGTGCTCAGGGGAATTTCTGACATCTGATCTGCTCGAACTACACGCTTGATGGAGGAGAGCGACAGCTGGTGACTATTGTGCATCCATGTCAAAGTGCTTGTATGACACACTAATATACATAATGCTGAAGTGAAATCTGGGTAACTTACACTATGACAAATGCTGGGTTTCACACAATGGATTTGTTTTGGGACAACATAGAGGAATGAAGTTAACTTATTAGTTAGTATTTATTACCCGAAACGATTCAAGAATTGTGTTTCAGCTCATCTTAAATAAGTAGTTTGAACAAACAACAAACATTTAAAAAATATTTAAGATTAGAATTAATTTTCTTTTTCATGTCATGAATAGGGTGTCATGGTGGCGCAGTGGGTAGCACGATCGCCTCGAAGCAAGAAAGTCGCTGGTTCAAGCCTCGGCTGGGTCAGTTGGCATTTCTGTGAGGAGTTTGCATGTTCTCTTGTGTTAGCGCGGGTTTCCTCTGGGTGCTCTGGTTTCCCCAACAAGTCCAACGACTTGTGGTATAGGTGATTTGCAGGAGCTAAAACTGTGTGTGAGTGTTTCCCAGTGATGGGTTGCAGCTAGAAGGGCATTCGCTGTGTAAAACATATGCTGGATAAGTTGGCGGTTCATTCCGCTTTGGCAACCCCAGATTAATAAAGGGACTAAGCCGAAAAGAAAATGAATGTCATGAATAGCTTTGATCAGGGTCAGAAATTAACCAGGCAAGACTTAGGACAAAACGGACAGATATATATATCAGAGATGATTCTGGATTTTTTTTTAAATGTACGTTTACACATAAACTACTTTGGAAACAGGGGAAAAAGTCCTTCTGCTTTAAGAAAAGTTATGCATAAAGATTGTGATGTTGTTAAAACGATCCCTGTTTACACAGATTCACAAAAGATGACTAAAAAAACACAGCTGTGTTATTCATGCCAGGTTAGAAGACGGTGATGTGACTTTTTAAAGAAACACTCAGATCTGTTTCAATGAACAATTCAATTGAGACTACATTTACTTCGACATGAGTAATCAAATTATTTGCTTTAATCTAAATAAGACAATAATATGATTAAGGTGTTTACAGGAGTTGCTGTTTGAATGTTCCTTTCATGATCCCCTTTTACATGTTATAGCACATAATTCGATTAACGTCATTGCGTCACCACACTATCCACATTACCTCTGGAGTTTCATGTAATTTTCATTTTTAATTTGTAATTTTTAACTGGAGTTTGGCACTTTCATGTTTATCCAGGAATATTTCATGCATGACCCCAGTGACAAACGAGATATTAGATGCAAGTATGGACTGCTGGTAGGTGCAGAGAATAGTGTCAAACAGCCATGTGTGTATAGACTATCCTGTTGCAAAATGCGACAAAAGTCCTAGTTTGATTGCGATGTTTACATATCTGTATTACACTAAAGTAATGCGACTAATATCGGCATAGATGTCTAGATTAAATTTCTGTTTAGTTCAATTATGACTTTAATTCTTAACAATCGCTTTTTACATGCTAGACTCTTAATCAGATTATTGTCTTAAATGCATTAAAATCTGCGTATGTTTCCAAACAAATCTTTATGACACTACTTGATATGATAATTTTTTTTGTTTTGCAATATAAATAATATATTATAATATGTCCCTCTAGTTCATTGGCAACAGGAACGCAGATCTGAATAGTTGTGGTGGACAGAAACAAAGTATTTTTACTTCAGTTTAAATAATTACATTTTTATGTATTACAAAAAACAAAGCATTAATAATGTTAATGCATTTGCCCACGCTGCATTCATCCTTAAATATAAACACATTTTACCACGTTACATCTTCTTTATACTTTGGTTTATATTTGTCAGCACACATTTTGTTATATACTGTACTATATAGTTTATATTTTTGTTATTTTCACTTCTTTGTTAAGTATCGTTATCAATTGTAGTTATCAGTGCATGAAAAGGTGCAGAAACAAAATGTAATATTTTTATACAAAAAATTAACATTCTTCTTTAGTATTTTCATTTAAAGTGAAATATGTTGGTGCTTTGAGTACCAAGTAAAATTTTAAGTAAGTTCCAGTAAAATTTAAACAGAGAACTAATTTTACTGGAGTGATATTTTATTACATACTTTTACTTAAGTGCTATATAGAGTCGGTATCAGTGATTTAATAGAAATCACAGTCTTTTACCAATTAAAAGTGCAGGAGATATAAAAATGTGCACGATCGCCTCACAGCAAGAAGATCGCTGGTTCGAGCCCCTGCTGGATCAGTTGGCATTTCTGTGTGGAGTTTCCATGTTCTCGGTGCTCTGGTTGGATAAGCTAAATTTATATACAGCCTATAGTCCACAAACATATATATGTCAATTCCTATTTAACCAGGATAACAACATTAGCTGCGAGACTGGATATTTAGTGGTGTGGAATATCACACAAATCCCCCATGAACAGGGGTGTTTTTGTGTTTTTCCTTCGCCGTCTGTGCGAGTTGAAAGGATGTGTCTGTGATTGAGAAGGGAAAAGCTGATCTCTGTGCTGATACTAAAGGGATCTGATGGAAAGGAGATTAATGAAAGCCCCCATTTGTCTATTCCCATACCCGCCCACAAGGTGAGTCTCCCCCCCAACAGAAGCTAGTGGAGGATTACAAGTTTTAATCCCAGGGGCAGAAGCAATTACACTGTTTAGACTGAAAGAAATGTGCAAGATGGAGGCAATAACAGGTTTGAAAGTCTGAGGTGTATTTACGGATGGTGCTACGGCATTTTCACTTTCGGTAAAGTTATTGTATTACATACTTCAGCAAATAACGTGTCCTAGCTTGTAGAGGAGAAAAGGGCTACTGATTTTTTAAGCTGATTTACAATACTCATATTGCTTGTAGATTAACATTAAAGGAGACCCTAAATCAAGGACCACAATATTATAGAGATTTGTGGGATAGGTTTCTGTCTGCAATCGTCTTCTAAAACTCATAGCGATTTCCTGAAACAATTAGTGACCCAAAACATCCTACAAACCACCTATTGTGAAAATAACAAGTTCTATAGAAACCCTAACATGAATCCAAATACCCTAGCAACACCCTATCGACAAACAATAATTCAAGCATCACCTTAGACACAACACAAAATGGCCAACCAACTGGTCTACATGTGATGACAGCTGCTAAACAGGGCTGTCTAGCCCATAGCAACCACCATGAACATCCTAGCAACTCAAGTGAAGTAGCAACAAGTCAGAACACCACATTTATTTTACTACTATGAAGGTTACGCTTTAAACAAAAAAAGCTGGGTCGTTGTAACTGAATGATGGGTCAAACCCAATGTTGGGTTTATTTTTTTCAATTAAAATTTAAATGACACTTACCCAATGCTTGTCTTTGTCCATATCTGACCCAACATTGGGTTACAGCATTTTTAGAGTATAATAGCTACCAACATTCTTCAAAATATCTTTTGTATACAGAAGAAAACCTTATGAAGGTTTGGAAACATATTTTCATATAGGTTCCTATCCCTTTAAACAAAACAGATTCATTCATTCATTCATTTTCTTTTCGGCTAGTCCCTTTATTAATCTGTGGTCGCCACAACGGAATGAACCGCCAACTTATCCAGCATTTGTTTTACGCAGCGGATGCCCTTCCAGCCGCAACCCATCTCTGGGAAACATCCATACATTCTCATTCACACACATACACTACGGACAATTTTAGCCTACCCAATTCACCTGTACTGCATATCTTTGGACTGTGGGGGAAACCGGAGCACCCGGAGGAAACCCACACGAACACGGGGAGAACATGCAAACTCCACACAGAAATGCCAAATGACTTAGCCGAGGCTCGAACCAGCGACCTTCTTGCTGTGAGGCAACAGCACTACCTACTACGCCACCGTGTCGCCCAAAACAGATTCATTCATTCATTTTCCTTCGGCTTAGTCCCTTATTTATCAGGGGTCACCACAGCGAAGGGAACAACTAACTATTCCGTCATATGCTTTACGCAGCGGATGCCCTTCCAGCCACAACCCAGTACTGGGAAACTGAATAAAACAGACATAGCAGCAAAACTAGACAGAGCACATACAGTATTATAGATTACTAACAATTATAAATGATTTGCTGATATTATAAGCTGTTTATCCCAGCTGAGAGGATGTAGAGGGATATTACTGAGCATAATCTCTGCTCTGCTGATTTTGGACGCGTACACAAAGAAAAACAGTCTGTCTGGAACATTCAGCAAAGGATGATCCAAGCTCTTTATCTCCCTGAATGTGTGTGTGTGTGTCTTTTGTCATCCAAAATCAGGTCATACGCTGATTGATGCCTGAGGTCTTCCTAGATCGAGAACCAGGCAGACTTCAGCAGAGCAGAAAACAGAAAGGGAAGACAGGAAGGGAGTGTTTGACAACCATACCGGGAACAAATGCCACATTATGATAACCACCACCTGTAAACCGCACATCCTGAAACACACTCAACATCCTTTTTTCTAGAAACTTCACAACGTTTTTTACCATAACTAGTTTTATCCTGGATTAAGCTGACGCTCCATTTGATGTCCAGTGTTTGCGATTTCTTTGTCTTTTTTCTGAGCAGCTAAGACAATAGAGGTCTGCCACAGCTGTGTTTACCACTTTGGCCCCATTTCCACCTCTCAAGGCGGGCTGCTTTTAACAAGCCTTTTCAAAAACATACAGAGCCCCAAACACACGCAGAGACGCTCACCGGGGAAAGCTAATGCACCTTTATCAGCACAAACGTCCATTAATGAAGTAGCACATTGCCATAACAAAGCCATTAGCATTAGCCTACAGTATAGCGGACATCAAGCGCTGGGGCTGGACGAGCAAAAAGGAAATTTCGCCGCTCTCTGCCATGTGAGGTCATGCGCTGTTTTTCTTGTGTTCATCTCAGGAGGTTGTTTGTTTTTGTGGTGATTTGGCTGGCAGGAGCGCTCTGCAGTAGACGATCTCTCAGCTTCTGTGATTGAGGCCCGCATAAGGTTAGCAGACTGTTTGTTTTGATGAGAGGACGAGATTTCAAAGGCGAGCGAAAAGCAAAGAGTGCACTGGTAATGTCTTGATGAACTGCCTGTAATAAAATGATCAACAAAACTGTGTTGTTGGAAAATTTTAGGCTTAAAACAAAATGAAAAAGACGTCATGTCATGTAGACTCGAGCGAATCATTAAAGTCCATGTGAAATTAAACTTTACAATGTTTATTTTGCTAGCACACTGTTATTCTTTCGGTGAAACAGTTATTATTAATCTGTGCAAGTTCACTGAAAACTAATATTTGTTTTGGTAATCTTTAAAGTCAGACCATTTGCTTCTGTCTTAAGAGGGGCGGTCCTTTTCGATTCATGTCAGTTTGACAGCTTCAGCCACAATATTCTTAACCACCATGCCCCTCTTAACATTAGTTTGCTATGAGAAAATGATTTGCCAAAAGAAAGTCCCCCTTTCCCCCACTACTCAATATTCCATTTTAGTTGGGAGTACATAAAAATACTGAAATAAAAGCCCCAGTAGTTTCCAGTTCACACAGATTTTAAAGGTGTAGTTCACCACAAATGCACTGTAAAACTCAATAAGTTAAAGTAACTCAAACCATTTGAGGAAACCAATTACAACAAACCATTTAAGTTCAAAAACTAATCCTGATGAGTACTGTGAACTTAATCCAATTGAGTAAACGAAGCAATTTGAGCACAATAAAACCCAATAAATGAAGAGAACTCAAAGTACTGTAAAAATTAATAAGTTCAGGCAACTCAAACAGTTTGAGGAAACCGATTGCTACAAACCATTTGAGTTAAAAAACTATATGAGTGTTGTGAACTTACTCCATTTAAGTTAATGTAATTAACTCATTACCTTTGACACTGAGGCCCCGTTTACACTAATGCGTTTTAGTTTTAAAACGGTGTTTTAGCATGAAAACGATCCGCGTCCACACTAGTGTTTCACCCAGCGTTTCTGAACATATCTCCGTCCCACTACTCCACCAAATACGTAGATCACCTGACCACTCGCGCACTCTGGGCATGCGTGTTCAAGTATAAACAGGAAGTATGTGTCTCGCTCGGTGTCAACAAACGCTAACCCAAAACCGGCGTCCTAAATAGGGCTTATGCCACTTAAAACGGGAGCGAATAGCGAGTACTCGAACAATAGCTTGCCTCTTGTGAATAGATGCTGTGGTAAAAAAGGAAGAGTTTAACTGCACAATAGCGCCTAAAACGGACAATAGTGTGGTCAACGACGCTCCCATTTCTGTGTCCAGCAGCCAGGCCTCCGTTTTCAGAAGCCTCCGTTTCCCCCATCCACACTGAGACGGAGCAGCAGCGTTTTAGAATGAAAACGGCCTCTCCAGCGTTGCCAAAACGCTCCGTTTTCGGGTCTCGAAAACTCCAGCATAGTGTGGACGGATGGCGTAACCGTAGCAAAACTTATGCGTTTTAAAACGAAAACGCATTAGTGTAAACGGGGCCTAAGTTCAAAACTCTATTTAAATGAGTAGAATTAACTTTTTGTAAATTTTGAGTTAACTACACACATTTCGTTTGATAAAGTTGACTGTTGGGTTTTACAGAGTGTAAACTGTTGTCATCCTCATTTACACACCTTCATGTCGTTCCAAACCTATGAGAGATTTGCTCATCTTTAACAACACAAATATTACCTCAATTGAAATTCTAAAATCGGACACCTTTAAGCCGTTCCAAACCTTAATTTGAATTTGAAGTTTTAATTTGAATATCAGCTGTGTCTCAGTGTTTACAGGCTGTGTCTGAGTGTTTACATGTAAATGCTCTAGCATCATGTATTCTCTTTGTATTGCTAACTGCACTCAGGTTATTTTCTTTCCTTAACTTATAGACTATTTAATGAATGGCTCTCCTTTTCACTCTAAATGAGAAGTTGGCTTCATTTTATTACTGTATATTTCCCATTTGACATTTTGTTCCCTCACATGCACAGTGTTTCTGCATGTGAATACTGTATGAAGCATGTGATTGGCTGGGTTGGGTGATATATTACCGCAATTACAGTAATTGTTGCTATTAAGTTATATTTAAAGCATTTGAGCATTTATATTTATACTTAATGTATTCAGGCTAGTGTTTTTCATACAATTATGATAAAACCAGCATTTACTTGATATCTGTTAGAGCATGCAGAAACTAGGAAATGAATTTCTCTTAAAAGGCTGCAAATGGTTTTATGTTTACTCACTGTTTTAAGAAATTCGAATCATTATACAATCATATATTATATAATAATCATATGTAATCATTCCAAATGCTGTACCTCAGGGCAGCATGGTGGCTCAGTGGTTAGGACTGTCGCATCACAGCAAGAAGGTCGCTAGTTTGAGTCCTGGCTGTAAAAACAAAACAACGGGATGTACTTCATCTCATTTATTATGCGAGTACTTGCCACAAAACATAAAATTAGACACAAAAGCTAGCTGACAAAAATGGCCTAATGGAGGTGATGGAGTGTATTCGTATTACTCGTTACTTCGTATTACAAGATGGTGTTAAATTCAGAGCACTGTTGTGTAAGACTGAAGGGCTTTATTCTGCAAAAATACCAATCTTGGATATACATCCCACTTGCCACAAAACATAAAAATAATCTGTAATAGTTTATTATTTCCTCAATTAAAGGCTAAGTAAAATATTTAATGAAAATGAATGAATTTAATGGCTAATGAAATTGGCTGAAAGGAACATACACTATCCTGCGTATTATTCAGTCAGACAGACAAGCATATAACGCCCCATTCACACGGGGCTTCCAGAGATTTCCGACCGCAGTGATGAGTTTATCCTCCATTTTAAAATGTCTCCTCTGAGACTGTATGGACACTATTGGTTACTCTCTGAGCTGGGATATTTGCATAAAGCGATCCGATTGGCTGACGCTTCCGCTGGCGCTTAAAAGGTTGAGAATTTCTCAACTTCTGCAGCGAGCAATGAGGCTGAAGCGGCGCCGACGGATCCACAATGCAGTTCGGCAACGCCTGACGTCACCCATTCAAAGTCAATGGGAAGCGTTGGTGCTGACGCCCTGTGTGAATGGGGCATAAATATGGATGTGAAAGATTTTACTGACAGTAAAGATGCTTCGAAGTTCCCAGATGAGCATGTGTTATTCAGCAGTTGTTATCTCTAAATAAAATACCTGAATTGAATGTTGCGACTGACTGTTCATTCAATAATTCTTTCGGCTTAGTCTCTTTTTCAGAGGTCACCACAGCGGAATAAACCACCAATTATTCTGGCTTATGCTTCCAACCAATGCACCAATGCACTCTCACATTCACACACTGTGTGGCACCTTTGAGTTCTCTGAGGTGGGGGAGAGACTGACGGCATTACCTCCAGCTCATTACAAAGAGTAATGTTAGGAACGGTATAGCACGGACACATGAGAGTCTCTAAAAATCTCCAACAACACCTAAAAACATTCGCTAGTCGCTTTCTTTGAAAATTTGGCACTAGGGGGGTCTGAAAAGTCAAGTTATCAACACTCGCTGGCAGTGTCTTTGATTGATGTGCTCAAACCTTGCGCATGTGCAGTACGGACAGAATGTTCCATTATTCATGGGGGCCACGGTTTTGAAAAGAAAGTACTAATGTTAAAATCTTAACAGTTATAGACAGATTATACAACATATGATACAAAATGTATAAAAGAGCTAGATTATTAATTAAGGCTTCTTGCCATTGGTTGGGGGTTATTGGTAAAGTCTACCCCTGTTCCAGACAGTCATGGTAAAATGATCATATGTATATCATATGTATATGTTTTGATACCAATCCAACCTTAACTGTCAGTTGCTAAGCGTCCAGCTGTAACATTAACATCATTTTACAATCTACAATTTGGCACAGCAATGGATGGCAGACTTTACCAAAAAGCTGTTGCTAACCCTGCTTTAAAGCACAAGTGTGAAACACTCCTTCACCCGGGGTTAATAGTTTTGTTGAAAATGAAGATAACTCTTGTTTAAGCCCAGCGTTAAAAGCCCTACACTCTTAAAAAAAAAGGTTCCTTGAGGTTCTATATAGAACCCTAGGGTTCTATACCTGGCCGATAGAACCTTTTACCCCAAAAATGGTTCTATTTAGAACCCTTTGAGTGCAAAGAACCCTTTTGATAAAAATGGTTCTATAATGTGAGCTTTATAACATAATTATATAGTAAAGATTATAAATAATAATAAGCTATAACACAGAGAGACAAAGCTTTTTGAGTCAAAACCTAATAAAATGACTGTTATGGTCAAAAATCTAATCAATGTATGATGGGATTTCTTTTCATGCAGGTTTGTACATTACAATAACTATTATTTATATATGCTTAATATTTAACATTTATTACGAATTATTTTGTGAAATAAATGAAATAACCAGTTTATTCAGACTGTACAGTGTGTTGTTATGGTTTAATATTTTATTTTAAACTAATAATCATGAAAAAGCCCTATCCCTATAATCATGAAGGTGACGTCATTCATTGGTGGACTGATGGTGAACAGGTGGTGAAGAGCCTCGAGAGTGACGGTTAATTTTTGAAAAGGAGAAGTCGGGTATTTCAGCTGCGTCATTCAGGTAGGTTATTACTCTTTTAAAATTATAATAATGAAATATTTTGTATGACGAGTTAATGTTTCTCTTCCCTTGTGTTATATGGTAATACATATAACGTTAATATGGATAAATACTGTGCTTGTAAGTTACTGATTGCCTCTGTCGACAGCCTTCGGTTCAGAAATCTGTGTCAAGCTGACTTTGCTCTGCTTTTTGTTCGAAATAAGTTACGATTTCGCTTTGTTTGTTTGTCAATATTAATTAAAATACCAATAACAATAAAACAGCTGCGTTATTTGAAGGTGAGCTTCGAGGGAGCGTGAAGCGCGTGCACGCTCTTTTAACGTTAACTTCATATGAGCAGATTTCCGCTTTCGTGCAGTTTTAGCTCCAACCTTGAACAAACGCGTACTTCTAGCTCGTTCGTGTGTGAGTTTAGCAGATTTTAACTCGGGCTAAACTCTGCAAAGTAGTGGACACAGCCCACTGTTGACACATTCCGGCTAGTCTGCATTAAAACCGCAAGGTAGCCGCGCAGCGCTCGTGCCCGCGCCGCGTGCCCGAGTTTATGCGCGCGCTGAAGTGATGATAATCGCTAATGGTATTATTGAAACCTTTTAAAGCCAAAACATATTTTAATAATCCATAGATGAAAGATCACGTGTTAATTATGAAGGACATACAAACATGCAGGCTAAATGTATTGCGAAATATTGAAGCTTGTTAAATATTGGCTACATACATGTGTATATATTAAGCTAAATAAGTTTAAAATTCATATTTTAATGTATATCTCACTTTTCTTCAAACAGCCTGGAAACTGATCTGCATCATAAATCTTGTGCTCGGTATGTATCATTGTTTTTAAATCTAAACAAACTGTATTTATTAAGTATGATGAAATGAATATTATAAGACTTTAACATTGTATTCATGATTACAGAAAGAGCCATTGGACCCATATTAAGTTCCCAACCTTGGTCTGCAGGACACAAGTAGCTTTGAAGAGGAAAGATCCCAGCTTAAAGAAGAATATGCGTTACATCCAGAATTGTGGCACAATTATCATCAACAAGGACACCTGGTAAATATTGTATTTTATAACATATGTCAGACTTGGTTGTTAGGTACTGAAATAAAATATTTATCACAAAAATGTTCTATTACTTATTGCTGCTGTTTTAATACAGAAAGAATATTAAGGTCATTGCTTATTAAAAAGTCCTGCAGAGAAAAAAATATGTATTGAAATAAAGTGTAAATTTGCCTACAGGATACCTTGTTGCAATGTCTTCAAAACAAATGTAAAAATGAAAGGATTTCAGTGTTGAGCTCATCTATCCTCTCGCAAATGAAACGATAATGGGATGAAAAGGAAGTGAACTGTACTCTGAGGAACCTAACACAAGGCAAGTTCAGTTCAATACATTATATGTCAAAGCTAGATTAATTCTGTGATTTAAATTCATATTTACACACTCTAAAATGCTGTCTTCCTACCTCAGATTGTGATGGACCTGGAATGCGACACCAGATATTCATAAGTCAAGAACCGAATGAAACACCCTTTTCCAGAGTACAGATTATGGAGGTGTTAGCAGAACTAATGGAGCAGTTTCTTCTTCTTGGAGTGCCACAGCTTGTGAGTAAACACTGTTACATTGTGTGCCAAATAGTTTTGAGTTCATGATGACTTTAATGAACTTGTATTGCTGAAAATGTGTTATTTGGAAACTTACACATGAAGTAAACAAAATGTTTTTTTGCATTTAGGATGCTGCATAGAAAGACTTGGTGAAGAACACAGACACATCTTTAAAAGAAATGGCCCAAAAAAGGGAAGGAAAAAAGGAAGTGCTCCTTAACAGTCTCATTGGACCAGCAGAGGAAACTGCAGAAGGTAACTACACCCTATATTACATCCTATATCCCCGAAACACACACACTTTAATTTTATTGATTATAACTGTAATTATATTTGATGACTTATGTTAATTAGTTAAAAGTACTCAACATTAAAATATTGTTTTACAGAAATCCAAAGGTCCTACAACAATCAGGATTCAACAGCTCTCCTGATTCCACCAAGGCTTGAAGTGTCAGTATTACAATGGACAACACCCACTCGCTATCCTTCAACTTCCTCATTTATCAGAGGCACCACAGTGGAGTGAATCACAAATTAATCTGCCCTTTCCAGCCACAACCCAGCACTTGGAAACACCCATATTTTCTTACATCTACACACATTTTTTCACTATGGCCAATTCACCTATACCGTATACAAGCTTTTGGACTGTGGGGGCAACCGAAGCACCCAGAGGAAACCCACAAGAAAACTGGGAGAACTTGGAAACTCCACACAGAAAATGCCAACTGGCCCAGTCGGGACTCGAACCAGTGACCTGCTTGCTGTGAGGTTAAAAATTATGTATAAAAATGGATGTTGTGATGACCAATACATACATGTACCATCCACTTTTTGAAATTGTAGTGTTATTTAATAGATGTATTGATATTGTTTTGTGTATTGTTTCTATCTGCATTGTGATATATTTCTCTTCATTTTAGAGATGTGTGAAAGTTAAGCTCTGTATTTGCTCAAACAGTAAAAAAGCTTATAAAAGTGAAATCATTACAATTACATTGTTGAATGCCATTAAACTGTTAAGGTAGATCTGCTGTATGCAGAGGTGCAATTTTAAGTACTATTTAAAAAATATTTTGTATAATGGATTGAATAAATTTAAACAATTTGAATTGTCTGGATTGGTTTTATTTTTTTTATTAATTAATAAGTAGCAATAATTCATTAATAAATAAAAAGAACCCTTAAATGGTTCTAAATAGAACCATCTAACTTGAATTCAAAGAACCATTTGGGGTTCTATTTAATGAACCCTTAAAATGGTTCTATATAGAACCTTTTTGGGGTTCCATATATGAAGCGCTCGATAGAACCATTTTTGGTTCTATATAGAACCGTTTGTTTTAAGAGTGTAGAGCATATTTGTACTCAATGTTTGTTTAGCCACAATACACCAGAGACCAATTTGATCATTTCTTGAAAGGTAAATTTAGCTCAGATAGAGTACACAGATAACACTACTGTAAACAAACTTCTCGAAAACTCCCGTGACGTGGTGTGATACAAGCTGTACCCTGTTTTCTCACTTTTATCACTTTGAATTGGAACAAGATGGAGAGAATGAGACATGGAGCAAAGACAGCAAAACGGTGGGAATGAGATCCTGTCTGGCTAAGGTTGTTCTCCTTCAGTTTCCCTCTCTTCCTGAAAGTCCCTCCCTCTCGCCTGTTGTTTTTCCTGGCCAGCTGTACTTACTGTTCCCTCTCTGCATGTATGTGAGCTTGAAGAGTTGCACTCCTATCCACTCCCTTTCCCTTGAGCTCTCTCACACACACAAAAACGCTTATAATGAACAGATCTGACTGCACAATGAGGCTCTGACGGAATGTTACTACACTCTAACTATGTGGTCTTTTAAGTAGCTGGTAAACAAATTCACAGAGAAGGTGGAGGAGGGCGGTACAGACGATAAAATGTAAAGGACGAAGCTATGTTGCAGTCCATCCTGTTTGTAGCATTTTTACCTTCCCCTCTAAGGACTCTTCCAAGCACCTGCAGCTCTCAAAATAAATAACAGTCCAGTACTGTTATAACTAATGGAATGTTTTTTGTATTATTTAAAAATGTGAAATTGTATAAAATGTGGAATAAAAGTGTGTAAAAACAATAAAATGACACAAGGAGAACGTATTGAACTACTGAAATCTATTTAATACTTTATATAAAATGCTTTTTTGGTGATGGCAGCTTAAGTTATGAATGAATGAAGTCTGGTGACATTTTTTCAGACTTCAACAGAGTGTAAAAATCTTAATGGTTCAGTGGGTCTCGTCTATAAAATCTGATCTTTATTTTGTATTTTGTATTGGATTCAAGTCAGGTGATTGGCTGGGCCATTCCACAGCTTGATTTATTTCTCTGAAACCATTTAAAAGTTTCCTTGGCTGTGTTTTGGATCGTTGTCTTGCTTAAATGTCCACTCTGCTTTCATCTTCATCGTCCTGATAATGTAGATGTCGGACAAAAGCAGACAATAATAATTTCCAATGATGAAGGGCATGGGATTGCTGAAGAAATACTGAGAGATTTCAGCTGCTGTCTGGGCTTTCACTGTCTTTCTACACCTCCCTTTCTTCATGTGTTTGATACTTTTTCCCTGTGTCATTTCACTTTGCTACACATACCTTCATTTGTAAACCAATTAGATTTGTTTTCCTTGCATATATGGATTTCTTCGGTTGCTGTCAAGATCCTATGAAAAATTAAACAACAGCACCTTTGGAAATAGTCAACAGCACCTTTAGAAATATGTTGGTGATAATACTTGCAATGCTTCAATACTTATTTCCCCGCTGTGTGTGTTGATGTTATATAATGATGTTCTTTGTGACCCTCCCAATTTGTGCATTTTGTACTAATAGTTTGATAATTTTATTTGTATATATTATTGATCAATTTTAAGTTATTTTAAAATAGTTTTGTTGAGTGTTATTTTGTCATTTATATGATATTTGTATACTATATATATATATATATTTATTTTAATTGTATTTAATTTCAAGATAAACTTAATTAAAAATAAAAGACATATTTGGCAATGAGCAATATTTTAATTAAGAAATAAATAAAAACTAATGAAACGCTTAATTAAATACTGTGTTTGAGTTAAAAACTACAGCACAGAATTTTCAATAATAAAGTCTGTACAGTCAATAACAATGTTTTGTTCATTATACAAGCTATTTTTGCACTTATATAATATTAATTTGAGGTGCCACGGTGGCGTAGTGGGTAGCACGTTCGCCTCACAGCAAGAAGGTCGCTGGTTCGAGCCTCGGCTGGGTCAGTTGGCATTTCTGTCTGGAGTTTGCATGTTCTCCACGTGGTCGCGTGGGTTTCCTCCGGGTGCTCCGGTTTCCCCCACAGTCCAAGACATTATAGGTTAATTGTTAAGGCTAAATTGTCCACAGTGTATATGTGTGAATGAGTGTGTATGGATGTTTCCCAGAGATGGATTGCGGCTGGAAGGGCATCCGCTGCATAAAACATATGCTGGATAAGTTGGCGGTTCATTCCGCTGTGGCGACCCCAAATTAATAAAGGGACTAAGCCCTTGAAGGAATGAATAATATTAATTTGGTCAATATATATATATATTATTACAGAAAATAGCAGCTTAAATATGCTTTTAATACTACTTTAAGTGCTTCACATGAAGTGGTAGCTAGAAATGTTCACAAACAATTATCCATTAGAAAGCAAAGAAAACAAAAACAGAACAGATTAGTTATTCCCATGAGTGGCACCTGTTGCCAATAAATGGTTTAGAGTGATTACACACACACACACACACATACACACACTATTACTCATTATCATTACCACAGACATTAAATCCTACTGTACCTATTAAAACTGCAAAAAACATCCAATATTTATTATTTTTCCACATAACTCACATACATATATACATTTACAGGAAACTCCTACTGAAAAGAGGAGGGGGGGAGACCATTTTAGAACTGTGGTCATCAGAAAACTATTTCAATGTCAGACCAGGCCATGAATAGTTCACCTTCATGAGAGCTTGCATGTGAAATGAGGGTCATTAACACTCGCGGGCAGAGAGCTTTTGAGTCGCGCACAGAGGGCACCATGTTTGAAGGTCAATGAAGCAGGGGGCTGAATCATTTTCTTACTGGAAAGCAGTGAGTCACACACTCCCACCCCCATTTTTCAAGCTTATCCATTGTCAAACCAACAGATGTTATTGCGCTCATCCCTAATGGCTTGCAGGTTGCATTTCCATTGTCAGATGGAATTTCCTTTAAGTGAATTTTCAGCATTTTTGAGTGTTTTGGTATTAATCTTTTTTTATACTTGTTGTAAATTACTATACCTTTATTTATGTTTTTTTACGCTGGAATATAAATACACATGTTGACATCACTGCTATGGAAGCTGAAAAATATTGCCAAATAAAGTGCTTGTTTATTTCAGGAAATTTTTGACTGAAACATAGGAGGTTTTTTTTAAAAATCATTTTGATTTCATCCGAGTCGTGTAAAACCTGGTAAAGATTTTGGTACTTGCTATGTGGGCAAACATACGAAAAAAATATGGATAATATTTGAAGAGATTTTTGTTCTGAGTTAAGTGCATAAAAAAAAATTGTCAAGTCAAAACATGTAATATTGAATCTAAACAAATACGTTATTTGGAAAAACTGATGGTTTAGATGACAGTTGAAAAGTAAAATGTGTTGACTTCATATAAGTGGTACAACAGTTCTTGGCACCTGCTATGTGAACACACACACACACACACACACACACACACACACACACACACACACA
>CAIGQQ010016136.1:0-16142 GCA_903798035.1 Danio albolineatus | reverse complement strand
GTAAAGATGATGAAAAGACAATGCAGAAAAGCTGAGCGTATGTGGAGGAAGACGAAACTAGTAGTCCATTACAATATCTATAAAGACAGTCTCCATGCTTTTAATGTGGAACTAAACACTGCTAGGCAGACTTTCTTTTCAAGCCTTATAAACAGCAATATAGATCACACCCGTACCCTATTTGCAACGGTAGAGAGACTCACAAACCCCCCCAGTAGGATTCCTAGTGAACTATTTTCCGAAAGCAAATGTAATGAGTTTGCTCATTTCTTTACTGATAAGATCAATAATATCAGAAAGGCAATCAGCTCATCCAATCAGCCAAGTTGTGTCGACGTCAGACAAGCTCAACCTCAACTTCAGAAATCAGACATTATGTCTGATTTCATGGAAATTGATGGTAAAATCTTAGAAGAGATTGTGCAAATTATGAGAACATCAACCTGCGATCTTGACACGCTCCCCACATCATTCTTTAAAACTGTGTTTAACTGTCTAGAAATGGATCTTCTGAAAGTGGTGAATGCTTCACTTCTCTCAGGGATTTTTCCAAACTCACTTAAAACTGCAGTTGTTAAACCCCTCTTGAAAAAAAGCAACCTGGATAACACCCTACTGAGCAACTACAGGCCAATCTCAAATCTCCCTTTCATTGGCAAAATCATTGAAAAAGTTGTTTTTAACCAGGTTAACAAATTCTTAAGCTTGAAGGGGTGTTTAGACAACTTTCAATCTGGTTTCAGAGCACATTACAGTACAGAGAGCGCCCTTATAAAGATAATCAATGATATCCGCCTAAATACAGATTCAGGCAGACTAACAGTGCTGGTATTGCTGGATCTCAGTGCTGCATTCGACACTGTCGATCACAGCATACTTCTGAATAGGCTGGAACACTGGGTTGGGCTGTCTGGGACGGTCCTCAAATGGTTCGGATCGTACCTTGAAGGGAGAGGTTACTATGTCAGTATAGGTGACCATAGGTCGAGGTGGACACCCATGACATGTGGAGTCCCACAAGGCTCAATTCTGGCACCTCTGCTGTTCAACCTTTATATGCTCCCTCTGAGCCAAATAATGAGAAAGAACCAAATCTCCTACCACAGCTATGCTGATGACACTCAGATCTACATAGCCTTACTGCCTAATGACTACAGCCCCATTGACACCCTCTGCCAATGCATTGATGAAATTAACAATTGGATGTGCCAAAACTTTCTTCAGTTAAATAAAGAGAAAACTGAAGTCATTACATTTGGGAACAAAGATGAGGTTCTCAAGGTGAATGCGTATCTTGGCCCAAAGGGTCATACAACAAAAAATAAGGTCAAGAATCTTGGTGTGACTCTGGAGTCAGATCTCAGCTTCAACAGTCATGTCAAAGCAGTAACTAAATCAGCATACTATCATCTCAAAAACATTGCAAGAATTAGATGTTTTGTTTCCAGTGAAGACTTAGAGAAACTTGTTCATGCTTTTATCAGCAGCAGGGTGGATTACTGTAATGGGCTCCTCACTGGCCTTCCCAAAAAGACAGTCAGACAGTTGCAGCTCATCCAGAACGCTGCGGCCAGGATTCTGACCAGAACCAGGAAATCAGAGCACATCACACCTGTCCTCAGGTCTTTACACTGGCTCCCAGTTACATTCAGAATAGATTTTAAAGTATTATTACTTGTCTATAAATCACTAAATGGCCTAGGACCCCAATACATTACAGATATGCTCACTGAATACAAACCTAACAGATCACTCAGATCTTTAGGATCATATAAACTAGAAATTCCAAGAGTTCAGTCAAAGCAGGGTGAATCTGCTTTCAGCTATTACGGCCCTCGCTGCTGGAATCAGCTTCCAGAAATGATCAGATGTGCTCCAACATTAAGCACATTCAAATCAAGACTGAAAACACATCTGTTTAGCTGTGCCTTTACTGAATGAGCACTGTGCTACGTCCGACAGATCGCACTATTGTGTCTTTCTTTTCTTTTCATTCTTTTATAACTTGTCCTAACTCATTTTTATCTGTTTTTATCTGTTTTTTACTACTTGTTTTTATTTTCTTATACTTCAATTCTTAATCCTGTTTATGTAAAGCACTTTGAATTGCCACTGTGTATGAAATGTGCTATATAAATAAACTTGCCTTGCCTTGCCTTACAAATGTATAAGATGAGGCTACAAAAGTACCATTTTTCATAATGAAAATAAGTTTACATCTGGATCCAAACACCGGCACTTGCTGCTTTTGTGGATGGATGGCTGGATGGATAGATAGAAGTGTTTGTGTTCAAAGAGTGTCTCTTTCGGCTAAATGCCGTTAACATGCAAGTACACAAAATGTATTATCAAATATGAGAAATTTGTAGGAACGTATTGCATACTGTCATCTACATTGCATTGCATTGCAGTTTCTGCATTAAATAATACATACAGTTGAGGTCAGAATTATTAGCCCCTTTTTGATTTTTTTTTTTCTTTTCCCAAATTATGTTTAACAAAGCAAGGAAAAGTGTTATTTTTATTTCAGCTAGAATAAAAGCAGTTTTTAAGTTTTTCAAAAAACATTTTAAGGTCAAATTTATTAGCCCTTTTTAGCAAATAGTTTTTTTCAATAGTCTTTAGAACAAACCAATGTTATACAATAACTTGCCAATTACCCTAACCTGCCTAGTTAACCTAATTAGCCCAGTTAAGCCTTTAAAAATCACTTTAAGCTGTATAGAAGTGTTTAAAAAAATATCTAGTAAAATATTATTTACTATCATCATGACAAAGATAAAATAAATCAGTAATTAGAAATGAGTTATTAAAACTATTAGGTTTAGAAATGTGTTGAAAAAAATCCTCTCTCAGTTAAACCGTAATTGGGGAAAAAAATAAACAGTGGGGCTGATAATTCAGGTGAGCTAATAATTCTGACTTCAACTTATGTTCATTTTTATGGCGTATGTTCATTTCACATATCCACAGGCACTTGCTACTTTTGTGGATGGATGGATGGAGAGATAGAAGTGTTTATGTTCAAAGTGTGTTTCTTTCGGCTAAATGCTTTTAACATGCAAGTAGGCATGGGCCGGTATAAATTTCTGACGGTATGATAACCTTGGATAAAAATACCACGGTTTCACAGTATCACGGTAATAGGATTACTGCTCTAAAATAACTGCTTTTTAAATGTCTGGGTAAAAAAAAAAAAAAAAAAACTTTCCCCCTAATGAACACCATTTAATTTATTTTAGGAAATATTTATAATATTTTGGAACAGTAAACATGCCATGCTCTCTTCATTAGATTCAAAAACACATATTTCTTTACAACACATAAAAAAATACATTAAAAAACCTTACATATATCTTGGGAACTGTATAACAGAACATTTTAGCAGTATTAATACCTTGACTTTTCCAAACCGCGGTAAACTTTGAAACTGGTTATCGTCCCTACATGCAAGTACATAAAATGTATTATCAAATACAAGAAATGTATTCTATTTGTAGGAACGGACTGCATAATATCATCCTACCATAATTACATTAATTCAAAACTTCCCCTACATCCTACCGTAATTAATTTTTTTGCATTAAATAATACATATATGGCATATGTTGACGTTTTTTCCAAATGGTATCACTGCATGCCCTGCGGCAAGCGCCAAGATCGTGTGTATACATTACACTGAAAAAAGTGAATTGCATTTAACAATATTCTTTCCAAATGGGGAGCTTTCCTAAAATTAAAACTGGATGTTGTTTCATGTAAAAAAAAAATAATAATAATGCATACTATATAGTATGTACCGTACAGGTTTCAACACGTGTATATAAACTTTTTGTATTTGTATTTTCTTCTGCTCAGGAGGCCAGAGTCAAAAAATTCAATGGTGACCGTAGTTTACTAGCAGAACCAGATCTCTTCATCCTCTTGCTGGTGGAGATACCCAGGTAAGAGTTCATGACTAAATACTCTTGTTGTTTCTGTCTTTCATTGACCTCTGATTAATCGTCTCTTCCTCTCATCAACGTCATGAGCAGCTTTCGTATGCGCCTGGACGTCATGATCCTCCAGCAGGAGTTTGACCCTGCTGTAACCTCTCTCTGTGTGGCGGCCAGATGTCTGCGGGAGGCAGCTCGAGGTAAATAGTCACTGAACTTCCTCTCTCCTAGATTTGTTTGGACCTGTTGCAGCCCTAAAAGCTGTAGCTCACCCCCTAAATCAAGCTCACATGTGAGCCACAGCATATCGCAGACCTTTTTATGGAGGTTTGCTCTGATATTTAATAGTGTAATTGAAAGCTGATGGAGAGTCTCATTGATTTGCTTTGTACATGCTCATGTGTTGTTTGTGCAGAGCTGCTGAGCTGCCCTGAGCTCCACTACATCCTGAGACTGGTGCTCAAAGCAGGAAACTACATGAACGCTGTAAGCGCTTTATCTGAATGACACATCTATCGTGTTTATCTGTTTTGGATTTAAAAAATATACTAATGTTTTGTGCTCTCAGGGTGGTTACGCTGGAAATGCTGCTGGTTTTCGCATTTCCTCTTTACTCAAATTGGCTGACACCAAAGCCAACAAACCAGGCATGAACCTCCTCCATTTTGTTGCCATGGTAAGTGCCTCAGGAACTTCACTTAAAATGATAGACAGCAGGTTTGTTTGTCTAGAACATGTAGTAAATGTAACAGCTGTGGTCATCTTTAGGAATGGAATCTGAAGGGTTCTAGATCAGTTTGTATTGGTTTTGAATACAATGTGATTTTGTTTTTCTCACTATAGGAAGTTGTGAAGAAGGATAAAGACTTGCTGATGTTTTCCAGTCGCTTAAGTCACGTCAGTCCAGCTTCAAGGTCAGAATTATTTCTTTTTTTCTAAAAAAATTTGCTAGCACAAAACCTGACAATGTATGGGTTACAATTCAGCCACATATATATAAAAAAAGTTAGTAGTTTACATCTAATGTGACCTTTTATTAGTGCTGTTGTCATGTTGTTGTTGTTTTTGTATAATGTTTGTTTTAGTGCTGTCAAATGATTAAATGTAGTTAATCACATCCAAGTTAAGTTCATTTTACGTAATATACAGTTGAGGTCTGAATTATTAGCCCCCCTTTGAACTTTTTTTCCTTTTTTAAATATTTGCCAAATGATGTTTAACAAGGAAGTTGTTAAGCAAGGACGTTTTCACAGTATGTCCGATAATATTTAATTAAATTTGTATTTGTTTTATTTTGGCTACAAGAAAAGCAGTTTTTATTTTTTTAATAAACATTTTAAGGTCAAAACTGTAAGCCCCTTTAAGCATTTTTTTTTCTCGATTGTCTACAGAACAAACAATCGATATTCAATGACTTGCCTAATTACCCTAACCTGCCTTGTTAACCTAATTAAGCCGTTACATGTCACTTTAAGCTGTATAGAAGTGTCTTGAAAAATATCTAGTAAAATATAATTTACTGTCATCATGGCAAAGATAAAATTAATCAGTGATTATAAATTAGTTATTAAAACTATTATGTTTAGAAATGTGTTGAAAAAAATCTTCTCTCAACAGAAATTGGGGAAAAAATAAACAGGGGGGCTAATAATTCAGGGGGGCTAATAATTGTACTTCAACTGTATGTCTGCACTGTTTATTTGTGTATGCAAGTATAAATACACACACACGCTGCACATAAAATACAAAAATATACAAAAGAAATATAAGTACATTTATATATAATTTGTATTATATATGAATGTTTGTTTGTTTGTTTGTTTGTTTGTTTATATTTATACAAGCAACAAACATTTTATTCAATATAGTCATGCATATATTTATATAAACAAAAATATATACAAATATATTTTGTAAATTTCAATATCTTTTGGTATACCATTTTTAGTTTGACAGCACAAATTTTAATCAAGAATCTGTTGTTTGTAAATTGTTTATAGAATATGTATTACCAATGTTGACATGAACATAGCCAATGCTGCTGATGTGGCATGAATATATAAATAAGCAAATACATTTAATTATATTTAATATAGAGAATCTATGTGAAACCATTTTGATTGATTTGAATAAAGCAAAAATAGCCTTAGTTAGGGAATAATTCACACAAAACTGAAAATTCTGTCATTTTCTTACCCCTCACATGTTTTAAACCTGTTCTGTTGAACACAAGGTAGATAGTTTTGAAGAAAGCTGGAAACATCTAACCATTGACTTCCATAGTATTAGTTTTTCCTGTTATAAAGTCAATGTTACTAGTTTCCAGCTTTCTTGAAAATATTTACCTTTGTGTTTTCATCAGATAAAAGAAACCTATAAAGGGACTATTTGAGGGTGAGAATGGTGAGTAAATTTTCATTTTTGCATGATCTATCCCTTTAATAAGATGTAAAGCTGTGCATTGTGAGATATTTTACATCAAAAAACCTGTTATTGTGTGACTTTATTCTTTAATACCAAAATAGCCATTAAAATCATTTAGGGCTTTTCTGGTCAGGGTGTCAAACTTCTTAAAATCCAGCCCATAGTTGGAAGAAAATTAAATTGTTCTTTTAATTCAAGACTTACTTATTTATCCAAAATACTTATTGACATTTACTTAAAGAAGTTGCTCCAAAATATCAGTATTGCAATAACATCCTTTTAGATTATTATCTTATTTTCTATATTTATTTTTGTTTTTATTGATATAAACTTTTGTATTAAAAGTGCTATTTATAAACTTTATATTTATAAAATGTAATTAAAAACAAACAAACAATTTATTAAATTTGTTCAGTTTTTGCCATGAAATATCCATTGAAGCTGATTTGCCAGTAAATGGTAAACTCACACTCTCTCTCTCACTGTGTCTGATCAGGCTGTCAGAAGAGTCTGTGGTAGAAGATTTTTCTCGACTACAAAGGAGAGTGGCTGATCTCAGAGTCCGAGCTCAGGCAGACGCTGAAATCGAGCACCAGACAAGAACATTTCTCGAGGTACGTACCTGTCCAGATCATGTTCACATATGTTGAAGCGCCTGTTTGGCATTCATTTTGATAATTTCTTTGTTTAGGTTGCAGAGGTGAGACTGAAGGAAGCTCAGGACGAGCTGGAAAGCTTACAGCAGAGCAGTGAAGCTCTTGTGGAGTTTTTCTGTGAAGATGACAAGACCTTTAAACTGGAGGAAGCCTGTCATGTCTTCCATTGTTTCTGTCACAGATTTCAAAGAGCTGTACGGGTGGGTAGCTTTGTGACATTTACTGGACTTTTTACATTGCAATAAATAAAAAAAAAGAATCACTTTTTTATTCAAGCAGTCATTCAGATGTTAATTGTAATTTTTTTACAGTATAAATAGCACCACATTGAGTAAAAACCTTGCTACAGTTAATGACCTTAAAAACAGTAAATCCGAGTTATAGGCTACAAATGTGTTAACCAATATACACCTACAGTAAAGTTTGTGGTAATATGCACTATGTACTTGCACATGTTAATATTTGAGAATTTTGAAGCGTGACAAATGTAGAATCTAGTCTTTATTTAAGTGCACAAATTAGAGCTGGCACGATATTGTAGTACAATGAGTGTATTATAGCAAATGCGACAGTTTTATTTTTCACTGTCTCTCACTGTCTCTCTGAGTGAATGCACAATTCTGTCCATTACTTAAATACAAATAGAAAATGCGTTGGGAGGCAGTGTTCAAAACTTTAGGCCCATTTCATGTTGGGATGTCTGTTTTGTGCGTCTAAAAACCCCATTTTTTTGGAAGGCTTTGCATATATAAGTTGTTAACTCTTATGAATTCTCTTAATGACAGTTAACGTTAACTGAAAGTAAAGATTTTGTTTCACTATTACTATATCACTATCAAATTCTTTTAAATGTTGCTTTATTTATATAAAGTTTGCTGTCGCCAAGGCCTTTATAGTATTTCCTGTATTCGGAACGGTGTACTGTATATAAGTAACTTTTTTAAAAATTCTTGTGCGATATTATTATTTTGCACAATTTTTATTTTGCACATTTATTTTGCTATTATTATTATTATTATTATTATTATTATTAATATTAAATAAAACGCAAATTATAACGACATTTGTCTACATATAAACAACATGCCTAAGTTAAGTTAATTTATTTAAAGCTAATGTGCAACTCTTGTTTGACACAAATAGAATTTTATGACAAAACAATAGAATTGTATTTTTAATGGGTCACATGCATTTCCATCAATTATGTATTAATAACATTTTAACAAGCAACAATATGTAGTAGCGCAATAATAGCGCTTATAAATAAGTACTAAAATCTGGATTAAAGTAGTGATTAAAAATGGAAAGTGATAATACCACATATCACACTTCAAAGCCCCCAGGATAACTGCAATAGCCGTAACAAATATGTATGTTCGGTTTGAATTGGTTCCTTCAAACCAATTTACAGAAATGCTCATTGAAACTGATTTCTGAAAAGGTTGTTCTAAAACATACGGCTTCATATTTGTTTTTAGGAGAACACAGAAAGGGAGCTACAAGAGCAGCGTCGTGTGGCTCGTGAGCGTGAGAATGTGGAGAAGCGACGTTCTCTGGCTCTCTGCACCGGTCTGGAAGCAGAACGCGACTCTGATGACCTGGAGCATGCACTGCAGAGGAGTTTAAGTTACACCGGGAGCCGCCGCAGCTTGCGTAGGCTCTCTCAGTACTTCCAGCGCTCCGAGGAGAGAAATCTGAAATCTGACAGCCAACACCACCCAGACTCAAACCTTCATCCTGAAAGATCAAGTAGAGACTCAGAGCTTAAAAGACATTTGTTACGAAAGAATGAGGCCAAGTCTGAGAGCAAAGAACAAGGGATGAACATGGTTAAACAATCTCAGTGTTTAATCACAGATTCTATGTGTGGCCTTCAACGAGATGCAACGGCTCCACCAAACACCATGAAAAGTCATTCTGGATTGAATACAAGGACTGTCCCCAGTGATAACGCTTTTGTTTCTTTAGGAAAAACAAGTATCGCGTCACATCAGCAGGGGGCAGTGAATGTCTTGCCGCTCACAGGACTATCCCCTAACAAAGTTTTGAAAGTTGAGAAACAGGTTCAACACACCTCTGAAAGGCTGACGCAGATCGCAACAGATGGCTCTGAGGATTCTGAGAAGAACAATTGTGTGAATGGCAAAGAGTGTCTATCTCAAAAGGCAGTAACACCACTGACAAAATCCAAAATGGCCACCAATCTAGAGGGAGAGACGTGGAAGAGTGTGTCCTCTCCTCCTGAAGCTAGCCCACCTCTTGCGCAGGAGACTAGTAGCCCAGAAAGAGAAAATGTTTACCGGGTTGGAGAGACGCTAGAGTGCCACACTCTTGTGAGAGGCTTACGCTCCTATGAGAGCCTTTCGCCAACTGTGACACGGCCAGCCACCAATCACTGCTCCAAATGGAAAAAAGAGCGGGAAGCTGAGGAGCGAGAAGGCGCTAACTCACTGCATACAAAGGATGATTCCCGTCTGGTAAAATCACCCACTCGAGGACCCACCAAAAGACTTCTGGTGCCCAGAGGAGGACCTTCCAACAGCAGTGGAATTCCAAGAGTACGCACAAAGGCAGAACCGACTTCTCCTGATGCTTTATCAGCTAGTCACATATCCCGAACTTCGCCTGTACGACCCACAGCAATACGCACATCACTAATGACACGCTTCGCTGGTGGACAAAATGAAGTTAAAACTAACCGGCAGAGGGTAAACACCCAGTCTGAAACAGGCAAGCAAAAAGGCAGTGGTTCTGAGAAGCTAAACCAGGACAAGGACAAGGGTCGCGAGCAGTTTGTGAGAGGCTCTCCACTTCGTGTGCCCAAACGGTTGGCACCCAACTCTGAATCCCAATCCCCCCACACCATACATAGTCCAACCACTGCTACGACTGCAAAGACAATCCGCACAGCCATCATAAGTGCAGCCAAAGCCAAGAGCCCTGGCACCAGAATCCCAGGCCTCAAAGTTCCCAGAACGCCCACTCAACCCTCGTGGAGATGATTCCTGTTTTAATTCTGATTTCGAGAGTAGCGGTCAAATCTTTGATTTAAGCAACGGTGTGCATAATGAAGTAAGTTAATATATAGAATGGACTTTCATTGGTGTACGTCAAGTTGTTTGTGTGAATGGTCAGCTCAAACTGTTGTCCCTTCGTAAAAAGGCTCTAAATAAGGGAGCCATTCATCTGGTCGGCCCAGAATGGACGGTTTTGCAGGCCACTGTAATGGATCCGAGCAGAATGACCGCTACTTTCAGAGCTCTCCACTGATTCGGGTCATATTGAGTTTGGACTCTGTTGGGAGAGTCTAATCCAACACTGTCTTCTGCTACACCTCTACCTCTGAACATTCAAGTGCCCTGTGCTGGTTACAGTGCACATTAGAAGAGTTCCTGCCAGGACTTTCTTTCAATTTGTGTTTTGTTTGCAATATCAGAATCTATAAATTAATAACGATGGGAAAGAAACCTCATGCTATGTAAAACATGAATCAATGGTCAAGTTGGTTTGCCCTGTTGCAGGTACAAAACACTGAAAATCCTCTGTAATATTTCAAGATCCCAAAGCAAACATGTTGAAATAATGTTGTTTGTGAGATAAATGTATGTTGGGTTCTTTTGACTTTGATGCACTTTACAGATGAAGGAGAGATTTAATGCTGGCAAAAACAGTCTCTGTGGTAATCTGCAAAACTTTTGTGTGTTTACGTGTAAATGAAATGTTAAATTAACAATCAAAAAACACAATTGTCCTTTGTAATATTTGTATATTGTAAATAAGGAGATTTTGAAATAAAGAATGAATTGTTACTGTTGCTCGTTTTGAAAGTCTGTGTTAGACTGTTTTAGACTTTCAGTCTGACGCTTCTGGTATAATATTTTCAGGCTACAGCTGTTTTTTAATTTTTAGATCGTTAATTAACTGTAAATTAGGTTAATTTTCACATGTTCGGGGTTCTCAACAGTGGAAGTCATCATAGTTAGGTAAACGGAGTGCAGGGAATGGGAGAGTACCACAAATAATTTTTTGCATTCCAATTTGCTCAAATAACAAAAGAAAAACTCCACGATACTACCACAAACTTTCAGAAAATGGAAAAAAGAAGAGAGAGAAATGTTGAATTTAATACCACTCATCAACACTAGATGCGTTTTTTTTTTGCACTTTGATGGAGAGATACAAAGTATAGCTTTATAAATTGTATGTACGTATTAAAACAAATTTTAAATCCTCCAAAGTTTTTAATATAATTACATTTTAAGAAGATGATGATACATCATCGACGTCTTTTTAAAAGCATCCATAAAGGCTACAAAAATTATCAAAAATAAAAATTACTTTGTAAACAGGCGGCACAGCTGGGATATGTCAGTGTTAAAGGGGAGTTCGCTTACTGAATGGCCTTTTCTGCCATGACATTTATATACTTTTTAAAAATGAAAAACAAAACAAAACACTAAGCTTAAACCGACAACTGTCATTGTGGATGCAGCAATTACATAAGCAAACACAAGTCATTATGAATACCACTGTAAAACCAGCAGTGGCAACCGCATTTGTCAACCATGATTAATTTATTGAGACTGAAGTGATTTACCCTATTGATTTACACAGTCATTTACACAATGACAGATAAAAAGCTGCTCATGTGATCTTAAAAGAGGGTCTACGTCAAGAAGCATCTTCTCCTCTGTCCACAGATTGAAAAATGCTATCATCGCATGTAGCCAAAGTGTTTTTGAGTGTATTCTATAGTCTTTAGTGTAGCATATTTGAATCAAAATGTACAAAGATATCTCTTTCTGGACCAATTTTTGTCCTTGGAAAAAAAAAACTGATGAATCTACAGTAATTTAAAAATAATTTTCTTATGTGAGTGAAAAATCTGAAGAAAAAGTTCTGTCATGAAACTGTATGAGCTGATAAACACTATCTAGTCTGCTTCTATATGGTGCAGCTGATTGGTTATTGTTGCCTCCGCAACCAGTGAGCTTACTGCGGTTGTTGCTAGATCAGATACGTTTGTGGCCAGAAGCTGATGAGAATTATTTGTATTTTGTATTTCTGCTGCAATTTTTTCAGATATTTTCCTCCACCCTGCTCCACCTGTGTATAGATCTACAATGGGGTTTTCATGTATGTTATGTTTGCAGCAGCAGTGTGTTATATTGAATATACTGGCAGTATACTTTTGCTCTGCACCAGTATGTACTTGCCCTGCACCAATAATCAAAGCAGCAGCAGCGTAGCAGATGTATGACATCAAGATCAAACACATGGTCAATGTCATATACATATTTGTTAACAAACTAAACCTCTCTGAATGTTCAACCCGAATATGAAAACATAAAACAAAGAAGGAGAATGCAACGGTAAATAAAGAGCATTCGTTTTAGTTTCATGATGGTTATAATGTGACAGCCACATGTTTGATTCCTTATTGTTGACCTCACTTGGTCAACATTAAGATGAGAAGTTCAGGGAGGGCAAATGAACCAGAAAGTCCTGAAACTCTGTCTTACTTTGAGTCCTCATTAACAGCTCATTGTTTTGTGGCCCTCGGTTACACTCAAAGGCCCCAAGACTCTCATCCTCATCTCTTGACACAGTCACTCCCAACTTGTAAACGTTGCCATGGTGATGCTTCAGGCATGGTCAAGAATCCGCAGCGGAACAGTGGGAGACGGGATGGGGGAAGATGCTGGTCTTGGGGTCTCAGTGGGAAAGATCCTTTTATAGGACATAATGACGCCAGAACTCTTGGGGAAGGCAATAAACGGCTGTTGTCTGTGGATCCATGCACCTTCATGCCATTCATTGTGTGTTGCTGGTTTGATCCATCTATCTAGTCACAACTGGAATATAATAGGCCTTCAGGCGTCAGATGTGAGGCTCAAGTTAAGCATATCCTATATCTCGTTTTGCTCAACGTGTCACTAAAAGTGACTGAAGTGAATTCCTGGTGCACGTCACATTACTTTTACAACCTTCATGGTGTCAGCTGGCTTTCTCTAATTTGGAAGTTTAAGTCATGTGAACTGCATTGTAGGATACGGCATTACAAATGCTGTACTGTGTTGTATACTGCATATTCTAATAATATCGTTAAATGTCTGAGGTTTCTTAGAAAACTGCCTTTGATTATCATAAACAAACAGGATTTTTACAAATAAATTTTGTTCACCAAATCGCTCTAAGAGTGTTAACCTGGCATTGAACCCTATAAGGGTCATTCAACATCCTCTTTTGGTATGGCAAAATGACTTTTTCTAACATTTTTAAACTTAGACCACATTAATCAATTACCTTTTGACTTCATGAATACACACAAATGACAGCTTAATGTTTTTTTTTATAGTATGGTTATCGGAGGGTATCATGGTGGCGCAGTGAGTAACACGATTGCCTCACAGCAAGAAGGTGGCTGTTTCGAGCCTCGATTGGGTCATTTGGCATTTCTGTGTGGAGTTTGCATGTTCTCCCCGTGTTCTCATGGGTTTCCTCCAGGTGCTCCTGTTTCCCCAACAAGTCCAAAGACATGAGGTATAGATGAATAAGCTAAATTGTCAGTTGTGTATGAGTGTATGTGTGTGAATGAGCGTGTATGGACGTTTCCCAGATTAATAAAGGAACTAAACCAAAAAGAAAATGAATTAATAAATGAATATTTATTGGGTTTTTTCCAAGTTAAAAACAAAGTTAATCTAAATAGATCTTTCATCCTCACACATACTGTCCTATACTGTACATTCCCCAAACCTCCAACCCGTAGCGCCACAAATAAACCATAAATGAAACTAAACAAGAAAACATAAAAAAGTCAAGTTCTAAGCATTCTGTCCTGTTATACCCAAGCAAAAAAATGAAGCTACCCCAGTATTTGACAAATCTTGATGTTTTTTCACATCATTTTCATGGAATGCTATTTTTTTCCAAAGGCATATAAGATGACTTCTTTAATCATCATGGAAGTAAAAGGTGGTTTAAAATCCTTCCATCTCAGCGTTAAACATGTTATGGCTGCTAGTAGGGCTACTTTTACAAATCTCAGACTGATGTTTTGTTGATCAAGTAGAGTATCTCCTAAAGAGGGTATGTCTAGGCTCTCTAGGCACATTTGTACTTACAACTATGGTAATAACCTCTAAGACCTCTTTCCAATATTCTTCAGGGCAAGTCCACAGCATATTTAGGAAAGTCCCTCTATCTGGTTTACATCTCAGAACTTTGAAAAGAGTGCAATCTGGAGTAGAGTAAACTTTTTGTATCACATTAAACTGGATGAGTTTATGGCGACTATTGATAGAACATTAGTCTGAGCTTCACATATTGTTTCCCTTTTGTCACCTGTAAGCACTTTTTTTCCCACTTAATATTTTTCCCACTTAGATTTTACTTCACAAATACCAGCCATTAGCTTTAACAACTTTCATAAAGAGATAAACGACCCCCTTGTTGGGTCTGAATATATTGTCTAACTCAGTGGTTCTCAACTGGTTTGGCCATGGGACCCACATTTTTACATGGTTATCAAGTCGCAACCCAAATTTTTAGGAACTATATTTTAATTTTAGGAATTATAATGAATTAATTTGTATTTACTTGTTTACATACACAAGTAGTGACAGATGAATACTAAGAAAATCACCAAGACTTACAAATAAACATTTTTTTATTGATTTCATTGGACAAAATGTATCAGATTATACAAATATTACAAAGTACAATTGCGCATTTCAAAATAAAAGTTCGGTATACGCATTTCAAAATAAAAGTCCAGTATAAGCAAAATAAGTTAAAAATTAATGTTTTACACACTCCGCGACCCACTAAAAATGTTCCCGCGACCCCTCTTTTGGGTCGCGACCCACCAGTTGAGAAACACTGGTCTAACTTGTAGGTATTTTAAAAATAAATTAGAAGAAAAGGCTAGCTTAACGATTTTCCTTATAGTTCTTTATTTAAAAATACCATCACTGGTGTTACTTACTTTTTTGGCAATGTTAAAGTTTGTAATGAAATATTATTTCTTGATCTTTTTAGCACAAAGTCATATTACAGAACAATAAAAACACAACTAATGAGATTATGCTTTACATATTTTAAAATTGATTTGTCAAAGTGTTTTTAATGACTTTAGTTATTTTCATATATTTGCAATAACAATGAACATATTTGAAAAACATCTCTAAATGAGTAATAATGCAATTCTTCAAATCTTAAATCTTGAGTGTAGCAGAATTCAGTGCATGCAAAACTATTATCTTGAAATTATTGCATATCTTGACACATCTTATTGTCATTGGGAAAACAATTCCACAAATCACAAGTGAGAAACGTGATGATCTTCAGTGGCGTTACCCATAAGAAAAGTAACACCAATGACAATTTTCATGAAAAATGCATTTTACAAAATGTCTGTTGCAAAGTATCAAACCATTTAAGGGAGATGGTCTCATTTTAATGTTGACCAAGTGAGGTCAACAATAAGGAATCAGTCATGGTAGACTACTCACTAAATTAACTTTAATCCATTAGTGTTGTTTTAACAATTGCTTAGGATCTTAGATGACACAGGGTGTTGTTCAAATAACAAATTGTTTCATTTTAAAATAAAAGAGAAAGGAGTTTTTTAAGTCAGCTTAACTTCTGTTAAGTCTAGGGACAGAAAAACTGAAAAGAAAAAAAAATTCTGTACAATGGCCCATACATACATTTTATTTTTAAATAGCAAAAAGACAATGGTGTTACCTTTCAATTGAAAATGCAAATATATACTTCACAGCAAGAAGAACATAAAAGAAGTTAAGATTAGGCAAATAAACTCAAACATGGAGGCAATTGTGTCCTTGATGGTTACTGTGACGTTATCAATATATTCAGAGGATTTGTTAGAACTCCTCATTTTAAGAGTACTTTATTTAAAACAATTTTGCAGATATAAATTTGACTCCATTTGATAACAAATCTGTTGCTACCTTTTGCAGTTTAATCCCATCAGTAAACCCCACTCGAATATAATAGTACAGCGCCATCTGTTGTCTCATCTCATTCATAACTCTAAACGGTGTCTGACATATTAAATAAATAAATAAATAAATAAATAAATAAATAAATAAATAAATAA